>CAJNIZ010043083.1:0-14079 GCA_905231905.1 Symbiodinium pilosum
GGCATTAGTAATCGCAATACAGAGGATAGTAATAATAAGAACAACAAACAGTTCTTGTACTACAAGTACTACTACTACTACTACTACTACTACTACGACTACGACTACGACTACGACTGCTGCTGCTGCTGCTGCTGCTACCACTGCTACTGCTTCTACTACTATCTCACCTTTCTATTCGCAACTTTGCTCCAAGAACGGATATCTATCATTTGGGAATAAAACCGCCGCTTGGTCGCGGGAACTAAACCAAGTTTGGCATGACTTCCGCTTTGTGCCTGCCGCCAAGATAAAAGGCCTCGTTGAACAATGTTGGGGCTCTTGCGATTTGTTCTCGGGAAAGGCGATTGTTACGACCATAAGTGACCCAAAGCCTTAGATCCTATCCCGGGCGTTTCATATAAAAATGCAGCATGCCCAACCCGCTAGGTTACAATGATACTGAGCTTCGGCGGTGTTTGGATCCCCTACACGCCACCGCTCCAAAAATGACCGGACGAAGTTGTAGGACTGGGCCAGTCGCTGCCCAAGGCTAGACGGTCAAAGGACATGTTTACCAAAAGTAAAGGATTACACCCAAGCCATTCGGATCCATTCGGGTTTCTGTTTGCGGGAGGGGGTATGGACGACCACTTCCCAAGATGCAGACTAATTAATCCAAAGAGTCTACATTAGGAATTTACCATACCCCTCGATGCAAAGACTCGCCATAAGATATAGCAGCCTCCCCTATATGATATATGAATTGAAAAGATCTTCCTTTATAAGCATATGATTATCGAAAGGAGCTTCTACAAAGACATGGTATTAAAGAGACGCCCCCTCAAATCATGCAGGCAGAATACCTTTCTGAATAGTGCAGCCTTCCGCTAGAACGCTTCCTGGCACCGCTGTCCGCGAGCCGGGTCACGTGCTTGGAAATTTGCAGAACATCAGAAAGCCTGAGCTACACGTTGTTTGCAGCTCGGCAGCGCTACAAGCATGATCATGCTCCGATTGCACAAGACACCTCAGCCTTTGCAGTTCTACCCGTTCCACTTGTGGCTAAGCTAGTTGAAATTTGAACTACTTTGCCGAAGATATCTCAGGTGTGACTTGTGGTCGTGCTGCTGGAAGCTGCGTGTGGAGCAGCATCAGCAGCTAAGGAAAATCACAAATGTTGCTTTGCTCCGATAGCCTGGAGCCAAGTGAACGCTGTCTTTAGCCTCCGCCCACCTGGCTCCCTACAACCACATCTTCGTCACCCAAGACGTGCTGGGGGGAAGACGTGGCAGTTATTTGGTCAGGCGAACCAGTAAGTGGATGTATGACGGGACTCCTGAGGTTATCTACGCTTTATAATGGAGATGTGTAGAGTTACTAAAAGTGCACACTTCCTAAAATCTCGAAATCTGCTTGCACAGGGGGCTGAAATAGTCTGCAACAAATGTCTTGGCTCTAGACCTGAGGCTGGGGGCCAAACACTTACACGGACATGAGCCCCATGAACAAAATCCTGCCTTCTGAAGAGCTCAGTTCTACGAAAATTTAGAAATCCAGACGGCCTACATCTTCATTATTCAGTATATCCCGCGGGCCTAATCGGATGCAGGAGTATTGCTTCACTGAAGGCTTTTGGGCTCCACGGAAACCCGAGGTCCTGACTGAGTCAGTCCTTTTACGACAAATTTCGCTGAATGCTGGGAGCACGCACTTTGATATGTCATTTTTAATCGTAAACATCTGCAAATATGAGAAGCGGCATGGTAGATACCTGCATTAGGAATCTTGAGGTGCAGCACTTGAACTTCAAGCAGGCAGCAGGCATTATTTACACGTCTACACCAAAAACCAACTTGACGGGGTTTCTTGGAGAGCCGGCAGCAACCTTACATACACATTGTCGCCATCATACCACTACAAGAGCTTGGGGTTCTGAAATCGCAGAGAATCCCAGATTGATCTCGATTCCCGACCATAATGCCTTTGTGATCAAGTGATGATAAAGTGAAGCTGCCAGTCAAAGGACTGGTGTGGCGTGCTCAAGAGGGGTCACCTCCGGTTACAATGAATAGCTTCTGTGGTGCTAGGCATCAGGATCTTCTATATAGTCTTCCGCGGAAAGGCGTGGAAATGTTAGGGCTTGCAAAGCACCCGCATGAGCTGAGCCTCGGAAAACATTTCATGTTGGGCATCCTCCAGCAAGTGCCTTCGGAATCATGCATGCAGAATGCCTTTCTGAACAGTGCAACCTTCACCTAGAACGCTTCCTGGCACCGCTGTCCGCGAGCCGGGTCACGTGCTTGGAAATTTGCAGAACATCAGAAAGCCTGAGCTACACGTCGTGTGCAGCTTGCAGCTGTAGAAGCAAAACCTTCCTAGTAGACCTATGATGCCACAACACACCTGAACCTTTGCAATGCCATCCGTTCTGGCGGTGGCTCAGGAAGGTACAAGGTCTTCACGTTCAAGCCTTGCACAACGACATTATGTTTATCTGTTAAGTGCGTAGACACCAATCTGTCAGGTGTGAATTGTGGCCGTGCTGCTGGAAGCTGCGTGTGGAGCAGCATCAGCAGCTAAGGAAAATCACAAACCCTCGTTTGCTCAGATAGCCTGGAGCCAAGTGAGCACAATTTCTAGCCTCTGCTCACGTGGCTCTGCCACCGTATCTTGGCCGCACAAGCAGTCTGCAGAAGCCGTTTACTCGGACAGCAAAGACTGCTGGGAAAAGAAGCACGCAACAAAGATCAGAAAACTCAAAGCTATTCGTACACATGCCAAAATCGAACAATCGACATAGGTATGCTGACGGTGACATTCCAATCTCATCACAGGCACTTGCAGAAACAAAAGGCCCCGCTTGGTGCGCAGTGCTCGGGAACAAGCAGGCCTCATACAAACATCAACACCAGCAATTTGACAGGGTTGTTGGAGACTTCTTGACAAATGTGGTGGCGCTAGTCGCGAAACTGCCGTTGAAAGGACTGGTCTTGTTTGCTCGAGAGGGGTCACCTCCGGATGCAATGAACAGCTCCTGTGGTGCTTGGCACAAGGATAGTCGTTTACGGAAGGACTTGCAAAGCACCCGCTCGAGCCTCGAAAAGCACTACGTCATGTGTATCCACCAGCAAGAGACTTCAGAAAAATGCAAGCAGAATGTTGTTCTGCAGTTGCAACCTTCTAATGCCATATTGCCCGGTGTCGCCGTCCGCCAGCAAAGCGCTTGGATTTTTGTGCAGAAGCTGGGAAAGCCCGAAAGACATGTTGCTTGTAGCTCGAGAGTTCTATCAGCACGTCTTTGGTACAGCAGTCTTACTGGTGCTAGAAGTGGGGAGTTTTATCCTCATAGCCATCCCTACATAACCCTCATGTATGTTCAGCATATATACCCCTTTCTCAATACCTACTCTCACTCTACCACTACGCCCTCACCCGCATATCATGCCATAGTCGGTCGGCTTCTGATGGCGCCGGACACTTCCAACATTTTTTGGCAAGGGGGCTAGCAGCGCTCTGATCTAACATGCTTTCAGATTTCTGTCGTGCTGCAGGAGGCAATGTGTATTATCTCAACTTGGGATTGGGAGCTTTGGCTGAGGGTTTAGGACTTAAGGTTCCGAATTTGGGATTTAGGGTTCACCCTGGACACAAGATCCGAAATTGGATTGGCTTTGAGGTCCATGCTGTATACTGACAACAAGTCACTAGGAAACGCGCAATTTGCTGAAGAAAAGCGGACGCGCATTCTATCGGTGTGGCGAAACTGGTCACCACATCCCTTCATGGCAATGTGTAGCCGTCCTGGGCTCAAGGCAGGGGCCTACTCTCCGTATTTTTAAAGTACTCCAAACTTAAGAGCAGTTGCGGCCCACATGTGAGTAGCTTGTCAAGCTTTCTTGCCCAATCAATGCTCTTGGGAACGCTGAATACCAAAGACCGCTTGCGATGAAGCCTGAAGCCGTTCATGAACTGTTTTGGTGTCTTTGCCGGAAGGTGAAAATGCAAGAACACCACCTCCCCTCCCACCTGTCTTGACACACTTCTGAGACCAGCTGTAGATTGGTTGCCTAGCGCTGCTTCTTAGAGACATGAATGATTTTGCCCCATGCGCTACGCAAGGGTTCGGGGATCCAACTTCGTGTCACAGCAAAGCCATGAATCAATATGAAGCAACCATTCTTGTGCACGCGCAGCAGGTGCATTCTTGGACTGCTTGTCCTGAAAATGTAGTAAAAATTTGGAGGGCTATGGGTGTTACAACCTACTTGTACTGATCACCCCTTATACTTGAATGCTGTGCTGGCTTAGCATGGTTGGATAGTATACAGGATCCCGGCACGGCTGCCCAGCGAAAACGGTCAAAGTGCAAAAACAAAAAATGGGAGACGTGGAGCGCACGCAAGCGAAAACGTTAAAAAGGTAAACATTGCGCAGTGCAGCAGCACAAGGGTAAAACAGTAAAACCGTAAAAATGTAAGCAGCAGAGAGCGCGGTAAAAGTGAACAATGGCAAAAGTGCAAAAGTCAAGAATAACTAGAAGCAGCGGAGAAGCTGGCAAAAGGGTAAAACCAGTAAAAGCATGAGAAACGGTAAGAAATGGTAAAACCGGTAAGCAGAACAAATTCGGAAAAAAAAGTAACCGGTAAGAAGAGAAGACGGCATAGACATGCACAAGCCTTGCGACCCAATGGTGAGAGATCACGGGGGGCCAAGCTCGCTGGGGTGTCCTCCTTCAAATGCTTTTGTCCTAGCACTCCAAGCTTGCGGACTTTGGGTTTGGTAAAACGATACAACTTAACAAATGCGCCTGTCCTGCTTGTATGCATTTATGCGGAAAAGGCCGTTTAATCCTTTTACACTTGTGCGCAGCAGGAATGGTTTTTCACTTGCAAGCTTTCGCGCAACAGGAAAGGTTCTGCCACTACAATACGCGGACGCTTTTAAGAGACCCCCCTTCTTGAAGGACTTGAACCTTTTGTTGTTTTTTGGTGGTATGGCGTTTCCTATGTGTTGTGCGGCGCGAATCGTTAGCAAAGATGAGTAGGTGAGTAGCTGGACCGTTTGACCCTTTGGGCCTGGAAAACAGCCATCGAGCATGTTGTTCGGCTTCGTCGAGCTGCTCTCTGTGCGCTATGAGAGGTCCCCCTGAATCGGTGGAAGTCTCTACAAGTTTTAAGGTTCCAAACACAAAGGGGTCCTTCGTGGGGGTCCTTATCATCAGTCTTCTCGTGTTGGTGGCAAATAATGGGATCCCCCAAGTAGAGGTCGATTCTCACAAGTCCAAACTGGTGAAATACTGCATGGGTCAGCAAGGGGGCGCGCTGCACCAAAATGCAGATCTCAAGCTGCATGAGGACTTGGACACACTACAAGGACACATCTGCGTATTGGCCCGTGGGTATTTTTATATCTGTCTTTTCGGCTCTCGCAAAGTCGACAGCCTTCTCAGTGTTTTTGCTTTTGGGTTGCTATTAATCAGCTGAACATAGCGCTTCTAGCATTACGAAATGCTTACAACACTGAGAAGACCATCGATTTTGGCCGCCAGCGGAAGAAACTCTCTACATCCGACAAAAAAGTACCTTGAAATTTGGTACAAGGTGAGGATTCAGCTTATTTGGAAACAAAGACATTGAGCACGAACGTTATTATGGTCTGGCATGGATGCTGTGGTGATCGGATGCGCTTGAACAGGCACGCTATCATGGTTGGTGCATGGATTCTCGATTCTTTGGTGACTATACGCACTTGGAACGCTAACGTTATTATGATTTGGGCATGGATGCTCTGGTTAATGTACGCACTCGCATCACGAACGTCAGTATGGTCGGGGCATGGATGCTCTGGTCACCATATGCACTTGCAATACAAACTTCATTATATGATCTGGGCATGGATGCTCTGGTCAACGCATGCTCTTGAACATGGACATTAGTATGGGTTGGGCAGGAATGCTTTGGTCAATATACGCTATTGCAAGATGAACACCATTATGGTTTGGGCGTGGATGCTCTGGTCGCCGTACGTGCTTGGAACGCAGACCTTACTTAGTAGGGTTTTCGCATGGATGCTCTGGTCGACGTGTGCTTTTGCAACGCGAACGTCATGATGGTTTGGGCATCGTGCGCCTTGAAATTTGGAGGCTCAGATGCAAGAATAGCTTTGGGGCATGCTCCGGTCACATGTAAAGATTCAGTGCATGCTTGGCTTCCTTAGGATTTCTAGGTTTGCTAATAGGTCTGTAGTTATAAGTAATCCCTTTGTACTAGTGCCCGCAATTTCTGGCAAACGGTAAAGCCAGAAAGACGAATTCTACCTTTTACGCTTTTACGCAGCAAAAATGATTCTTCATTTGTGCACTATTACCGTTTGACGGAGCCGGAACAGTCTTGCGCTCTTACGGTGTTACACCGCAGGAGCAGTTTTGCGGTTACGCCTTCACTTAGGAATAGGGGGTGCGACCGGCCGGCCACGCCCCAAAGAGCAGCGGAAAACTGATAAAATCCGAAAAACAAATCTTACCTTTTACGCTTTTAAGTCGCAACAGGCGAGCGGACCCGCTAACTCTACCAAGGCTGCTGGGCCAGCTTCGTCCACTTATCACTTATCATATGCCCCTAAGCCGAAATATGGCTATAGTTAGATCATCAAGAGAGTGATACTTAGATTATGATGACCCGTAGACCTCAAGGCAGATCAAACAAAGAACCCTGAACCCCCAGGTGTGAAATCGCGGAAGAGATGCATTCTTAAGCCCCATGCATCTACCATGCTGAAACCTGTACAGAACCGCTATGAATACCGACCAAGATTTAGCTAAACAGCGACCGTAAGAACCTCGAGGGAGTGAGGCATAGGGACTCTCTTGAGAAGCTTCGAAGCCAGGCCTCCGCTGTCTCCCGGCATGATCCCTATACAATCCCCAAAGCGGATCCCCTTTTCATGTCCTTGTAACCTCCACATATCACTAGGATTCCAAAGGCCATACAAACCACCTTTTCAGAGAATCCCACATATTGAGACAAATACAAGCTTGGGTCAAGTGTCTCATGCAGCATCGGGATCGGCGGAGGTTGGAAGCCGAGAGGTTTTCTGCAGCTCTTCAATATCTGAGAAGTCGCCGGTGTCAACATCCTGCCATGGAGGGGTCTCTCGAAACGACCACCATTGAATCCGGAACAGGGACCTTGAAACCTCTGCATAACCCTGTATAGCTCTAGGTTCTCAGGTGTACGGCGCCGTAGTCCCATTTGGGAAGAGCCTCAGATGAGTTGCAGTGGACTTCATCATCTTGGCAGGAAAGGATGGGAATAAACGTGCAAGGAATGATGGCTCATGAGAGAGCTTTGTTATGGGTCTGCGCCAACGGAAAAATCCTCCTTCCCCAAACTGTTAAACTTCCGCCCTTCTTGGTTGCACATCTCCGCAACATATCATGTCAACACATGGTAGCGATAATGACGCAACGTTTGTTACCAAGGGCTGGGTGGTTGAATGTTACCAGGGGTCACTATCCCGGCAGCTCATGGCCAAAGCCCCTCATCCGAGGCCCCAAGCATAAAGCCCTTACTTGATCGTTATACTCTTCCATGCTTGCATCGGCAGCTCACGGCTTTCGTAACAAGCCCAAGAAGAGGCCCCTAAGCACCAAGTCCTTAATCCTAAAACACTCAGACCGAAAACGCTACGTTGCAAGAGTAGCAGTGGCCTCAGAGCTCAGCTTTCTCAAAACAGGGGTCTGGTTGGGGATGCTGCAATAAGATTCTGGGAGTACATCGGACTTAGAGTTTAGGGCTTAAGGTTTGCCGTTCGAGGTTGCGGATTTCTCATCACGGCGCCGTAGGGAGTTTCAGGGGAGCATGCAGGGTCGCTATTAAGGACGATGTACCTGAAATACCACGTTCTGGGAAGGCGAGCGGAGGAATTAAGACCTTGGAAAACATGAACAAATACGATTTTCCTGTTCTCGAGGGTGGAGAAGTCTAAGCTGGAACGGGGGTTCTGGCAGGAACTTTGCAAGGGTGTGCTAGCGCGACAAATTTCCATCTTGCCTCAGTAAGACTGCAAATCATGCAGGCTCCTACATTAGAGATCACAGCACCTCGCGTCTGAACTCACACAGCGCCAGTGCCTGGCTCTCGGCCCTCAAGACATTCCTGCCATGCCGCAGCCGCTTAACTGCCTTGGCCACCGTGCCCATACTGTTGATCTTGCAAATACCTTCCGTATACCGGACCACCCTATTCGTGAAAGTATAAGTCGGCACTTGGGGTCATGCGGGCATTCAAGTATCAACTCAAGAATAAAATGGGACCACAGCTTTAGCCTGTTTATTCGGCGGGGGCCACAGTGCTCTGCCAAATGCTGTCCCAGTGTTGATAAACCTCCATATGCCTTTGAGACAGGCGTGACTCCTCCTTCTGGGACTGACTTTGCCAATCCTTTGAGCCAAGCCTCCACCAACTCTTCCATGCCAAGGCAACATTAGGGGTTCTCAGATGGAAGGCCCTTAGGGACCATGAAGCCTTGCTGGGGCTTCCCAATATGAATTGCTTAAGGCTACTCTCGAAAGTCCAAGATAATGGAGGCTTCAAGCCAACATGTTCTCTAGGGCCCCCTCACTAAATCCATATAGCAAAAAGGTCTGTGCTTTCCTGCCAAGCTGTCGAATAGATTTACAGGCTCCAGGTCATCAGGGAGTGCGCGTGCTGCGCGGCATCCTCTAAACCCAAAAGCCCAAACCCTAAGCCCTAACGTGCGAACTGTCTCTGACCCAGAAGCTGGGGATCCCTCCTATGGAGGTGTACGCATTGTGTTATGCTCCCATGTTTGGCAAGCACGTGTCTGTCGCAGGCGGTCCCCACAAAGGGATTACCACTGTAAACCTTAAACCGTAGAACCTGAGGGTGATCCAGCCCGATGCCTCAAGCTTTCAGTCAGGCCCTGCCCTAACCCCTGCCCCCACCGCAACTATCATCGAAACCCATCACAGCTCCTGTTAGGAGCACAGCGGTCTTTGTTAAGCCCCTTCTGAACTATACCAGCTTCGGGGAGTGGACCCCTATTCCTCCATGCGAACCCCTAGTCACTCAGCTCAAAATCCAGATCCCTGGGCCGAAACTGCTGCATACGAACGAGTTGCCACCTTGTTCAGCAAGGCTCTTGGTGTGGTCTCGGTCGCCGCACGAAATTTGTCCAAGCGAGCTACCTGCAGGTTGTGAAAGTTCAGTGACTGGAAGCCTTTGGGGACCCCAAGAATGGAGGGGACCATGAGGGTATGCAATATGCTTTTCTTTTTTTGTTAAACAGGTACTACGTTGAGAAACGCCCAGTTGGGACTGTCGATTTGCATCTTTGATTTCCAGAATTCTCAGTCTGGAGCTGGCAGAGGAATTGATCCAATCTGCTGACTTCATCATGAGCATATCGTCGAAGAGCACAACCGTCTTGCTGGTCATCTCTCTGAGTAGCTTGCGTTACAACACTTGGCTCGGAATGTGCTAGGGAGGCCCCTCATTTGACAGAACAAGCTGCTGACTACCAGTGCTATTGGGGGGAGGGTTGGAGAATGCCAGAGGCGTTGGCATTTACGACGGGGTCAGGCAAATGGAGAAGCTGGCGGCTAAATCAGTTATCTCGAAACATCTTTGCACCGCATCAGCTGCTTGTTGCGAGCTTCTGGTCCGCATGATCCCAGCAGAACTCTCAGGACGTCCCTGGTGACTCGCTTACACATGGACTTGCGAACTTGACACATGTCAACAAAACTATATAAGGTCCTTCGCGAAATATGGCAGGTCCCATTGTCAGGCGGCCTGAAGGTCATGCAAGCGACGATCCCGGGCAAGATTCACATCTTCCGGGGAGTCCTGCGGCCGGGATAAGAACGACATAACATACTCTAATGGAACCTGGGGGCTTGATGTGATAACGGTCAGTAAGATTCTGAATATGAAGGCGCCTCTGATAAAGAAGTTCCGGCAGCTACTTTGGGTGTATGACTTACTAGACGCGTTTAAAATGGTTTTGGCCAGCATTTGAAGGCTTTGTTACGGTCCATGTTTGATGGGAGGGCGAGTTCTCCTCATGCTACAAGCCACCGACCACGGTGCGAGGGACCAAAACACTTGATTGTCGACACTCGTGCTGCCAAATATTGATCGCGAAAATGCCCCATGCGGGTTTCAAAATCCGGAGCCCCCTTCCATGGCCCAATATGTTCATGCCCCTCATTCTCGGCAATTTCGACAGAAACGGCTGAGCTTTGAAAAGCCTTTAAAATTAATGTCTCCTTCCAGCACTTTGACTTCCAGGATGACCATGACATCCCACCAGACATCGCGCCTCGGATCGAAGCTTGCCCTGAAATAATCAGAGCAAGGTGTTGGAGCATATCATGCCATAAATGCACAAGGTTTGCAGTTATTCCGGCGTCTACAACACTCACGCCTGGTTGAGGATGGAAGCAAGGAGCCTCATCGTAGTCCCTACATAATGCCCGACAATATGCCCCAAAATCCATTTCCACAGAACATGAGTAGAAATTACAACGGGAGAGGATGAGTATACAAAAGCATTTTTCTTCGCGAGTCGGATGGTGTAATGTAGAAGCCTGAATATTCCCACTGTCATTTTGAAGTCCGGTTCAGGTACGCTACACCGTAAATATGGGACATATCTAGTACCCGATATTCAAGCTCCTATGTTGCTGTGTGATCTCTTCCCTTGCGCATTCTTCCAACTTGTACTGGTCCGGGGCTTGCCGTTGTAGGATCTACGCTGATCTACGCCAGACACTGGTACGGAATATATTAAGATTGCGGGGAACCCCTTACAGGATTGTACAGGATTTTGTTGTCAGCCTTAAATCAAATCCCAAACTCCTAGAATCTAAACCTTCAACGCAAAAACCTAAACCCCTAAACCTTAAATCCTATACCCCAAACCCCAAAACCCTGAACCCTAGATCCAAGCTCTAAGCCTCACATCCTAAATCCTAATCCCAAAGCCCTGCATGGTTCAGCCAAAAGTCCGTCACTTGGCCTTGGAGGCTTTGTATCCGCGGCCTGGTCTGGCTAATCTGTAAGAACGATAACAATGCGAAATCCTGGAAAAAGGGCATTTTGTGGACAAGTTTTCAATACGAACTGCCATCTGGGATGAAGTCACTAGAATTTGGCCTCCTGGACCTGCAAGCTGGTGGGCGGGCTGATGGCGTCAAAGCTGGGTTCACCTGGCGAACGTACTTGAGGCTTGTTTGGGGTTCCGGATATAGGGGTCAAGGTAAAGGGGGTAAAGGGGTCATGATGATGCTGGCTATTTCCAAGCTGTCACAGGCACCCCGTATAGATACGTGAGAGGATATGGAGGGCAGAACCCCTGAACATGGTACATTCTTATAGTCACTAGTCGGTACCTTCTATAGGAATGATCTAGGATCTAGAGCCACCAATGTGGGCACCTTATACTTCGACGGTACTTTCCAGGAATTTGAATTATTAGCGGGGAACCACGTTCTATATTCTCCTTGGAGGACCCTTGATGGCCTCCATTCTCAAGACTGGGGCCCCTGCTAACAGGACAGTAGTTTATGGAGGCGCTGTTTTTGGGTTTCCAGATTCGTTTCAGGCAGGGCTAGCTGATCATGCTCAGGCTAGATGTCTGAGCACTGTAAGAGTCTTAAGGAGGAGTCTTAAGGATTACTACATAATTATAGTCCGTGATTATCCTTCCAGGATTATACGTAGTACAACACACACAAATGCTAGTAGAAATAATTAGCTTCCTACATTTCGTCAGGTAGTGGTCTCGGTTTCCCAAAGGGAGAATGTTCAGTGAGAGCCATTGCGCTGCAAACTGGTTCCTATGGGCATGCAAGTTGCAGACACTCCTAAGAAACTCTAAGACGAAATCCTACAAAGCGGATGATGCGGGAACCCACAACTACGTAGAGGGTCTTCCCCGTTTGGCGGCCCCTGGGAATCTGCCCGACGAATTCGAAAGACAAACCTCCTGGAATACTGGATGTCGCATAACGTCTCCCACCATTTCTGCAGAACTGTGCTCATGGATCCAGATTGCAACAATTGTTTGGAAACTGTTGAACTCCCGTTTTTCAAGAAGCTCAGGCAGAATTTTGCAAGCTTTGGGAAGGAGGAGCCACACAAACCTCGCGAAGGACCTCCCTCTGACGGGAGAGGGACTGGGACCCTTCAAACACAATGCAAAATGACAAACGCTCGAGCAGCAAAGACCACGCCACCAAAAGATCGGGTTGCATGTGTCATCATGAAATGCCCACCACCCCAAAGCCAACTGGCCTGGAGCTGGGTGAACGGAAGCCGCGCAACCCATGCTGACAACTGTAACTCTGCCTAGACAATTTGTCCAGACCTTCTCGGAGTTCCCTTTCTTTTCCTGAGCCAGACACGTCCTGAAATTCTGTTCAAGGCAGCTGGAATGCGCAAAATTGGAGACTTGGGTGTGCATAAAGCTGTCCCCTCACCCGCTAACAGTGAAATGGCTAGTGGGTAGTTACATTCTGGTCTTTCTCTATTTCTATGACAATGCTAGTAGCGGCCGAGACGTAAAGTTCTTCAGCTAGCCGAAGTAGCGCAAGCTATGGTTCGTTAGGTCAGCGCCTGCAACCCTGCGGCTCCTTTGCAGCCATGGTCAAGCTCCTCAGAATTATCTCTGCAAAGCTCTGAATACAACCTTCAGGACTACTGGAAAGGAGTCATAATCATAAGCCCCATCGAAGATCACAAGCTTTGACTTCCGTTCCCAGTGAGGTCAGACTGTAGCTGACCCCAGACTATATCTGGTCGTAATGGCCAAATCTTACTTGATGTAGCGGCCTGAATAATTGGAATTGGTTTCAAGGGTTTATAGATGGTTTTGCACTTTCACTGCATCAGGATTGCAAGCCATTGATGGTAATCATTCTGGCTTCTACAGCAGGGTTGGAACTTTTGGGAGCTCGACGCCCGGCAGGCTACAGCTTCCCTTTTTTTCAAAGAAGCGGCATACCTCCCATCACTTGGGAACACTCCGTAATTCATACTAGCATCTTTAATATGATTTGAATAGTATTCCTTAATTCACGTGTATTGGGCCCCATGGGAGGATGCTACACACCCCTATTGCCCTGTGCTAGAGCACATGCATGCAACGAGGCCTGGGTACTAGGGAAGTCCACTTACCCGACAGTTGATTCGACTTTGCACGTTCTTTTTCATTTGACTCTCCGTAGCACACCGAAAACCCAACTCAATTTGGCTTCCTCTTTTTCCACAGAAGCCCCGCCCACATGTGGCCTTGGACCATGTGGCGTGTTCGGTGGAGCACCTTATATAAACTGGTCAGACCCTTGGCCTGTGATCTTGGGTGCAAGGCAATGCAAGTTTAGGGCCTAGAGAGGGTTTAGCGGCGAAATTCTTTCAGATGTCAAGGCCTGAAACGAAGCCTTTTCAGGACGAAATTCGATATACCATCATTTCAAGTCAGGTCCTTGTAATTTGCCCTAGGAAGGGTCAACAACTAACTGCTACATCCCAAGCCCAGGTCTGAACAAACGCAGAGAAATTCTTGTTCTTCAGCAACCCATCTGAACTAGAATTGGAAAACTCTGCGCCAAACTTGGCCCAAAGCCCGCGTCTGTGCGGGCTGCGGATTTGTAAAAGCTCTACTTTCAGCGGTCTGGATACTATTTAGCCTGGACACCACTCACTGAATCAGGCTCGAGACATCATTCGGTATCCGTCAGCTGCGGCTTCCTTGCACACATCCAGGCATTCAGACGCGGATCCTGGCGTAAGTGGCTGACCATCGTCAACACGAAGGCCATGACCACAAGCCTGGAATCGCAAGCATCCACAACAAGACTCAAGTGTAATTAGAAAATCGCCCCGCTGGAACGCAGTTCTAACAATACCTACAATTATCCGCCGACCCCGCTCTGCGGGTCGAGCGCCGGGGAAGCCCTCTGTTCCATTTCTTGGGACCTTCAGGGAGTCTGGGGAGTTGTTGTGCAAGAAACGGGTTTTGGTGTTGCCACAACATTCGTCCAAAGTTAGGACGTAGTCTTATTTGCGACAA
>CAJNIZ010043083.1:14179-30581 GCA_905231905.1 Symbiodinium pilosum
GGCAGCGGCGGCAGCCCTTAATAATATTCCTGGAATGCGGAAAGTTGATTATAAGTCGGTTTGACGGATTCTAAATATTTTCTAAGCCAGAAGTTTGGGTGGGGACCCCCAAAATGGAGATAGATCAATCAAGGGCGCGGGGGTTCAAATGAGAAGCCAACATGAGTTACCAGGGAGTACAGAAATGGAAAAGAAAACGGAAGTTACTGAAGCTGCTGCGCTGCCTAGGGCTCAGGGTTTAATTTCTTTAAGTGGTTCGTCGAGAATGGAAGACTACGCTGAAGGACAAGTGTGAGGGAGTGTTTATAAACTGATTTCAACATATTTTCCTCTAAATTGGGCAACAAATAGAGTATGTACAATTAACAATATGCCTAAGGAACCCCATACGCACTCACCAAAAACCATGCTAAAAACCCTACTTAATGTATGGACTATTATGTTACTTTCGGGTACCATACCTCCATTCCTTTCTAACAAGCAGCAAAAACAGTTTCCCAGGACATCTCTTCGCTAGGTAGACAAGTACGGAAAACCAGGTTTGGCTACAATAGTAGATGTGGCTGCCTGTATGATTGCAGGATGTTACCTGAAAAAATTGGGCTTCCCTCCGAGGGAGAGTGAGGCTAGAAGCTGTCAACATGTGGGATATCTACGTGGCTGTGTGATAATGAAATAGCTGTCAAGCCGAGCAGAGGAGTGTACAAGAACCTAGCCCTAACATAATACTTCGCAGTAGCGTTGATATGACTTACTACATACTAATCAAGGAGTACCTCGCTCCCTATCGGGTGCCGAGGGGCACACAACAAATCAATCGGTAGTCGCTGTCACCTTCAGACATGCCGCCGTCATCCTTGCCAACAATAGCATCCGCACCCCAAACACCTATGCCGTCAATGACCATCATTACCTGGGCAGACATTCAAACTTGGAAAGAAACTGCGAACACGACACTAATACTGAGCTAGCGGTCTCCAAGCAAAGGCTGAATATCGCTGCTGCCCGGTTACAGACTTCAGGAGCAGCAACCTCGATAAGGGTGACCAAAAGATGCAGCAGGAGGCCACCACAAAGCCTACCCAGTAATGATGCGCATGAACTGTCTCTGGGAAAGCAAAAAACAGGCCGCCATGGAAGAACACCAAAAGGCACAGGTAGATGAGGTAGTTCCTCTGTCCTGAAAGGCTCCAGAAGAGTTCAGGATTTTGATCACCGGACGAAATTCCCATCTTTTGAGAAAGCCTTTGGAAGCAGCGTCGCAGGCTAGGAAGGCCTTCGCAAGTGTGGATGATAAGAGTCAACATTGTGGCTGAAGCCAAGAAGATATCAAAGAGGCCAAAGGTACTGTCGGCCGAAAGGCTGTGTGCCATGAAGTCCTCGCAGTTCTTCCAAAACAGCTTGTTGAGTAGGAACTCGCAGACTGCTGCGGCCGCAAAGAAGCCACCATACCGCAACGTTCGAGGGGGAACGTTGCAGAGCCAGGCCAAGATAATGCTCATGGCTAGAAGGTGGAGCAGGTTCCGCAAATGGGAGGACGTTGTTTGGACCTCTACTTGCCAACAGAAATCAGTGTACTGCTCACAGTCACTCAGCCCCTGTATCATGGCATATCCCAAGATAGGAAAACAACACCACAGGAAGAGGCCCATGGACGGCTTCGCAAAGTCCGTCGACATCGCTGGCCATGATCTTGGCCTGGTGGTTGCTGATTCTTCAGCTGGCTCAGCGTTGGCCCATGCAAAAGCACCCAGAAATGGTAACTTGAAATTCAGGAGCGACTGAAAGCTGCACAGCCAGCAGACAAGAATTGGAAGCGTGTGGCATGCTGTTGCAGCGCTACAACTTGAGCTAACCATTCAGGAGCTCATTCAGGCCTCACAATCTCGGAGTCGTAGCTACGGGCTGCTTCACCTATGTCGTAAATAGCACATGTGGTCGTCCCTTCTGGAAGATGTAGCCGGTGACGTTACCTTCTGCAAGCTCTGAATCTTGGCAATTTCTGGGTGTTGCAGGTGTACTGGTTTCATTAAGAGTCATCATGACAGGGAAACGATGCTTGTGTGATTTGTCTGTGCATTTCCACTTTTCTCACTCACACTCCACGCAATCCAGGCTTGAGCCCTGAAAGTTGGAGTACGGCTGGTGTTGGCAAATCGGCACTTGGTACCCCAAGATACATGAGGCTGTGGCTTTTCTGCATGCTCGCCCGCCCTGGATGCAACATGCTCAACAGCTGCTCACAGGTGCAACTTCTTTTTGGACGCTCTCCGCAGCTCGCTGTTTCACAAGCCGCGCATCTTCAACAAGGCAGGTGTTTTGTCATCTGGGTTTGGCTCTCTGCCGTTACAGCTGCTTTCTGAATAGAAGGCATGGTAATAAACTACATCGACCTAACTAAGTTTCAAGACAGAAGCTGAAATTGCTCACAACAGACGTGATGCTTTGGCGACTCCCGCAGAGAAAGGCCGGCGAAGAACCTGGGATGCGCATGTGGATGGTAAGTGGACATCCCCAAATTGAGACATGTACCCTAAATCATCTTCGGCATGCTACAGGGCGTATTGGGACCTCTTGGTGAACCTTTCGGCCTTAAGTAGTTGGCAGTTTCCATTTTCCTTGCCATTCCCCACTTGAGGCTCTAAACAGAAAACCCTGTGGGGAGGCCGTATTTGGGCTGCACAGTCAGGACAGAAGACGCGCTTGCTATGCGCTGGCAGTGGGGACTTGGGCATGGGTGGTACGGTTCTAGTGGAAGTGATTGCATCAGAAGGCATGTTGCTTCTTATATAAGGTCAAAGCAACTTGTCACCATGAATTGTCTTCTGCTTAGATGCAGCTGCTGCATCTCACTTTTGCCTTTCCAAAACTTGTGCATCAAACCAAGCGACACTTGGAATGCATTCCGTTGACGCTGACTCCAGAAGTTTGCATACAGTTGGTGATATGGACTAACTGAGCTTTGGATCCTTCTGCCTCCGAAGCAAGAGCGACTCGGCTGAACAATAGATCCCCGGAAACAGAACCGGAGAAAGCACTGATCTTCCACCTCTCCTCCCTGCATGTTGCCAGCAACGTTTGCTGTCGGATGCAACGTTCGGGCTTCCCATCCCCAAAGCCTGACCCGCAGCATGAACTGCAGTGATAAGAGGTGTGTATGAAACTCGGAGACTAAAACGGCCACGATCGTATCCCCTGCAAGTAACAGACGGACCAATGACACCATGCAATCTCATGGGCACTAAAAACTGAAGACCGCACCAACAATCCAAAACACAAAGCCTGAAACCCTAAACCTTCGAGAAGGATAGGCTCAAAGAAACAAGTGGCATAAGCCATGTGAATGCAGCCTTCCTGTTGAATCCCACGCTGCGTCGGTGTTACTGGCCGCCTTTGTGCAAAAAGGTTCCTACCGGTGTTTTGTAAGAAGAAAATGAATCAAATTACTATGCCATGTAGGGGTTGTTGTGTAATGAAGACTGATGGAATAGCATATAAGGATATTTCTCGCGGATTCTGGAAGAACTTCTATAAGGATCCACCCATACCTTTCCTACTTACCCACCAATAACCATTTAGTTCTGGGCTGAACGTCCTGGGCGATACTGAAATCTTTCGACGCTTACACCCAAACAGCAGCTTCAGATTCGAATCTGGCTTTGAAGATTGCAGATGTTGCTGTGTCACAGCACTATTACTGTCTTGTGGGTAGTCTTGAAAGGATAATTCCGGAATCCTCAGTAGGGATCTCCAGAATCTCCTGGTAGGCTTAGTATATCCCTTCGCTGAGGGCGCCCTGTTTTGACCATAAACAGGGATCAGGCAAGTGTCGGGTCAGGGAATATTTGTCAAGATGGACGCATATGCGGGGATGACTATGGGGGTCCCCAGTGGGGATCCTGCAAATAGGGGTCAACAGCCACTGAATACTGTTTTTAGGTGGTTCGAACTTCAGCGCATGATCGAGAGAGTCTACTCTATAATGAGACTATACTATACGCAGCATCATGGGACACTAGCTGATGCAGAGAGATGTGGGTCGACATTCCCTAAGACAGCAATCTTCACGAAGTTTGTTGGCATGCCTGCATGCATCTTGGGAAAACGTTCAACGCCCTAGAATGGGAGACAGAAACTTAGTGCTCCAGTACATTAGCGGCACGATGCATTTCATATAACATCCGCTGTAAACCCCCAATCCAGGTCAGCCATGGATTCCCAACCTGAACAAGGATACAGCCCCAAATTACATCTGCCATCTTCACTGAGACTTAGAAAACATGAAAACCAGTCCGAACTCTTTTGCTGCCCAAGTGCCCCAAGCGTCGCAGCCTGTCAGCCAACGTCGTGGTGTTTGTTGACTGGTTGGGAGTTATAACGATTGTCGCTTTCTAGATTCTAGGGAAGCCCGGGGATCCATCGGATTTTTGCAATGCTTGACCTGGAATAGGAAGGACTAATTTGAGAAATACCTTGAAGCACCGCCTGGAGCGTGGCATCAGGGCGGGTGCTCGTGGAACCACCTCCACCACCTGGGCGCTTCTGGTTCTGAACCCTGCAGCCCGATGCATACGCTGTACATATGCGTGTATACCTATATAGATGCACGCTCAGGAAAATTCTTTATATACAGATGGATCATATACCTAGATAGCAAACCTTGAACTCCCCAGCTGCTTTGAGATGCACCTTATGGTTGGCATTCCTGTGTTCAAAGGTAACCCTGGAGTAGGGATGCAGTACAACTGCGAAAGGTCAAACGCTTAAAACAAGCAAGTTCTTGAGCAGGGTACCTGCATGTTGACAAGTTCTTAACGTTGACCTTGCTGCGACCAACAAAACAGGAATCAATCTGGAAAAGCTCGCGAAACATGACATCTAGTGTCCGTCAATCTCCAGGCTCCTCTGGCCGTCGTTCCTTCAACTCTTCCAAAATATGCGACTGCAAACCAAATAAATGCTGCAGCCTCGCCTGGGAAAACATCATGCAAGAAGAGGGCTATCCTGGTCAAACTAGAATAATTTCAGGTCCAGAAACAAGGCCGTTCCTGACTATTTGGGGTGAGGCCATGACAACTTGACCAGGATCCTATCCAGGCCCAAGCCCTTCGTCCTCAAACCGGTTTCAAAGCATCTCGAACCACAAGCAGCATCTCATTGAGCAAGGCTCATCAGCAACCACTGGTGCAGATGAGGGCCTCATGGCCTTCCGCGCATCACAGTTTTGGGCATGACTGTAGGCTCAGCCCCTACCTGCAGGTGAGGTCCGCAAAACTTGCTGCCTTAATGCTAGGCCTTGTAAGGGAATGAAGGAATATTATATAGGGATGACGTGAATGTATTGCAGGGATGCAGCAAAATCGTAGACTCTGAACTCCCTAAACAACATGGTACCTTCAGTATTGTGCGCCATTCCCCTATTCCCTAATAACCAGCAGCAAAAAATGCTTACGTACCATGATGATCAAACAGTATAGTCTCAAGAACTCATTCCTTCCTTGGATCACCTGAAACTAGTTTTTTGGTCCTTTTTGGACTGCCGCCATAGCATTGCTCAAGATATAGGGCGGTGCGCCCAAGAAGGGACCATGAATTTCACGATACTCCGCTGTCCCTACGAACCACCAGCAAGCTAAGCTTCTCTTCAAGCCCTCACTGAAACTCGAATTGTCCGCTCCCTTTAATACGACGATCAGGAACCCCTAAAGTTGCAGAAAGTCCCTTCTCTGAGGAGCATTGCCTCCTGGCTTTCTGGTTTCCGCCGTCGGACCGGGCTTGGATGCCCTGTGGATGAAACATGCTCGACCGGAAAGACTCAGACATGGAACTAGATCATATGCGGAGTATATAGGAGTGCAGGCTTCGGGTAACGTTATCCCACCGAAAAAAAAACACGAACAAACCCCCTATAAATGCGTACCAATCTGAAAAAAGCCCTTGTCAGGTTTCATTCGTACTTGTTTGGGGACGTCGCCGAACTTGCCAAGCCCCCAAATGACTCTGGACAGTTGGTTTGTAAGATTGGGAGGGCTGCTGGCGATATAGACCCCAGACATGCAACCTTAAGCCCTGACCTCCTAAACATGAAAGAAGTTGCTTGGTCAACGTTCTACGCATTCCTGGGTTCTCGCTCGGGGGCCAACTCAAGAGTCTGACATCCCAAAGGCATTTCAGTTCCGTCAATATTTTCTATGAGGGGGCTTGACGAGTAGCGGAGGGGATTACCATTTAATTAAGTGGCTGGCCCCTTGTGGATGTGTGCTAGTATTTCTCAAGGTTGGACGTGGAGGGTTGGGGGCCCGTAGGGAGCCTTCGAGGTTGCCCTCAGCCCCTTGTTGAGGAACTAACAATGAAATCCTAGATTTTAGATCCCTAAACTCTTTACTCCCCAAACCTTTAGCCAGATTACCCTAAAAAACCGAGAACCCGAAACAACCACAAGGCCTGCCTCGCCAACGCCGGAACACACCTGCAGAGCCCGGCCGTGCTGAGTTGGGTCGGCTGCCGGCCCTGGAAGCTGGGCAATGTAGGCGTCGAAACAAGTAGAACAGGTTCATGCTGTATGTATCATATACAGATTATATATATAGAGACATATATTCAGGCTTCGGCATTAACAGCCATGTCTGCGTTGCTGCGGGCTGCTCACCTCCAGTGCGCATAAGACACTGTTGATGCCCCGGCCTGACCCTTAGTACCTTGCATACTTACCTTGTTTCTACGGACATTCAGGGTCCTTCGTGTCAACAATATTTGTCTTCAAGACCCCTAATCAGAAGGCTTTCTGGGAGATGAAATCTATCCTGCCAAATTTTGTTGTCTTGGGTGTCAGACGTGCAGCGTCAGGTTTCGGAGATCTGTGCTGTTGGCCACGATGTGTAAATACAAGATCCAGAATTCTAAAGCTGCTAGCCTTCATCTGGTCACTTCCTGAGCCTAAGCTTTAGAAGCTACAGTGTGTTGATGCCTGAACTCTGCATTGCGCATAGCATCTTAGAATGTGTTTGAGAATCTGCAAGCCCTAAACCCTTATCCACATACAATTCTCTACGTATATACTCATATCGGTACACAATTATACGTTTGTAGTCTATACACACATCTGTACATATCTGCATATTCTCCCCCCACCTCCACATTCACAGGCCTGCATATCCACAATCCGGAAAACCGGAAATTCGGAAAAGGTAGAGGGAGGAAGTGCGGAAATGTTGAGGGTGGACATGTGGAAGGGTAGAGGGTGAACATGTGGAAATATGGACATGTAGAAATGTCGAATACGGAAATATCGAGATGTGGAATGCGGAAAGGCGGAGGGTGGACATGTGGCAAGGTAGAGAGTGGCCGTTTGGAAATGTGCAATGCGGAAAGGCATAGGGTGGGAATGTGGAGATGTGGGAACGTGGGGCAGAATCTGCGGTTTTTCAAAGGGCAAGAATGTGGAATCCATTTCAGGACACTGATCATGAATTGGGAGGATTTAAAAACGATAAGGGGTGTCACTACAAGGAATTATACGGGATCAGGCAAGTGTTTTCCATCAGGCGCACTAGAAGGAGTTCTATAGAATCTCAAAGAATTGTAACTAAGGTCTTCTTCGACTTTGAATAAACATATTGCTGCTGTAAGGCTTGTATACTACAAGCTCGTACACGGTTTCATTAGAATCAGGGATTGATCTGAGAGTTCACCTAAAGGGGCGGACCCTAAAATAAAATTCCAAGAAATGTTCGGCAATGTACTGGTTGTACAAGACAACAGAATTGATTTCCCCGCTTTTACAAGTTCCAGATGAACAGTAAACAGATACGTACTGGGACAACTTTGTTGACTCGTTTCCGGATGGGAAGACATTTTCCTCATGAGGTATTATATAGGGACTAATGGAAAAGAACATGGAAACTACCATAATGGGCTATATAACAGGGGATATATAGGGTTATATAGGGGGGTATATAGGGAATAATGGAAAAGACAATGGAAACTACTATAGTATATTGGGATGATAGGTGTTATAATGGGAATTATGGTGATTTCTCGTGAAGTGCATCGATTCACATCACGACATGCAGTTTAGCTGGTGGGCTCGCAACGATGATCAGCTCTGTTTGCTGAATCACTTTCACTATATGTCACGGAACTAGGCTGTAAATTGACCACATCAATGGTGTTCTGCTTTGACCTCTTAATGTAATTAACCCAACTCATCGACTTGCCAGATGAAAGCGATTCATACTTGACAGTTGAAGGTAACAATTAACCGGGATTGTCTGATCACTGGGTAGATAGGTTTGAAGCAGCATGGTTCTGGATATCGAAATGACAAATCACCCAAACCATTGATACTACACAAATGGAGCAACGAAGCGCTGAATTTGAAGAGACATATTCTCCAGGAAGTCTGAAACGATACACACAGGTAGGGAATGGGGGATTGCCACATGCATGTATATCCTTTGGTTTAGCTTGCAAGTTTGGGCCTCCAGTTCAAGTGCAGAGCAAGCCATGGGTTGGTTCATGCGGGACTTGCTGACTTCTGCGCTGCAGATATCCCACGTGTTTGACTTACCACCTTCAGCCTTCAGGGGGCAAAACGGACAGCAACTCCTGGAGGGTTGAGTCCGGTTGCAGACAACGAGCACCAGGAAAGCACCCCCAAATATAACACTGACACCCAGCCAATTAAACCGGATACCCGTGAATGGTCTCCACTCAATGCTGGCTTGCGTGAACATCTATCCAACGCCCTTTTCTACCAAAGATTGCGGAGCTGCCTGGCCGTGCTTGGGCGGCTGGGCAATGACGGTGGGAGGCGGTTCGGTGACAAGTCGGTCATGGCCTTTCCGCATGGTGGGTCACTTTGATCTGGTCCAACAGCCCGTCCAGTTCATAGCCTAAAGAAACCCCATGCCCAAATCTGTTGTTGATTTTTCACACAGAATCAAATAGGCTGGAGCCTCAAACCTTGGCATCCTCTCCCTGTCTGCCAGGCTACGGAGCCGTCTGCATCGCGATCTGGCTTGCTTACCTCGCTGCCAGGAGATTTCAAGGCTTCCTATCTTAATGAGCTTTGAGAAGCTGCAAACCCTACATGAGCACCAAACCCAATCTACAGACACAATAATGCATATTGGCATATTCGGAGTTGAGAATTGCGCTTAAAGCAAAAAGGAGACATGTACACGTACATGTTTCTATGTGCGCATATATATATATATACACACATACGTATATCGTACCCCCCCCGCTCATGATCTATCTTTTGGGGTTCTTTCTTGAACGCCCTTAAGAATTCTAGAAGTACCAACAAAACTGATGCTTCCATAGGTTCCCATCTGCTCTCAAAAATGGTCTCAGGATGCAGGTTAGGTGGGTTGAGATACGATTCGTCTCAGTGATCACAATCCAAGAGCCTGGCTGGTACGCGTTAAGTATAATGCATGACAAATAGACCTGAGACCGAAAACATCTTTTTGAGTGTTTCTTCTGAGAAGAACTTGGTCTTGCCTGGCCAAAACCATCTTTTTCCCTGAGAAAACAAGGGTTTTATGGCTTTTCCTGGATCAGAAGGCGATGAAAGCACTTTATTTCCAAGGACAAAATTGTATCAAAACAAACTTCTTCCACAAACATATCATATAATTTTCGAGGTCAAGATCCCTTCCGCAAATGGTGCGGAGGAGATGGCAAGTAACAAATATCATCATGTGTAGAAATGGAATGTAATTAGATTTCTAATTAGGTTTCAGGCATATGTGGCGACGTATGGCCCACAAGTGCAAACACAGAGTAGTTCAGATGGGGAAGTATGAGATTACATCAGACCCCCCCAAAACAAACATTTTTGTTGTGCTCCCATTTGTGGGTGTGTCTGTGCTCGCTGTTAGTGCGCGGGGGCACTACCTAAGAAACAAAAAATATATCCAAGAGTTTTGGTTGAGGATTAGATTTCCACAGAAAAACGGTTTTGACCAAGCAAAACCAACCTTTCCTGAAAACAGACATAAAATCCACCTTTTCTCTCCTGGACCATCAATTCTTCTCAAGATGTTTTGATATTCTTGGTCTGGGGGGGTTCCGCGGATTGCGGGTCCCTTGTTCAGAGTTCCTGCAGTCACAACATGGCACGTAATTTGAGCTATGGGCCAAATTTAGAGGTCGAAATCTCGTGTGTGGGTTGCCGGTGAAAGGTTTCTGGGCAAGTGTGGGGCCTACCTTTTCTGGTTTACCCGTTCGATTCTAAAACGGGACTTTAGCACTAGATCGCCCGAAGGCCACTGGATGATGAGGTGCATAATTTTGCATGTTGTTCATATGTTTGGCTCTACTAGCGGGGACTGTTGTAGAAATAGCCAGACATGCATAACATGTGCCGGCGAAACAACTTGCTACAAACGAAGCTGGCTCGATTCAAGTGCTGCTCGTATCCACCGAACGCCTTGACTGTCTTGCGCTGCCCGACAAATGGTGGTGTCTGGACTTTCAAAAGCTTTCCATTATTGCATGCTGCGTTGTTGCGATTTGAATCTTGATTGGCATAGCAGTGCACGCAAACCTGAGAATCAGGTATGGGCTCAGGCTGAACTCGGTCAAGGGTTGGGACCCAAGCGTCTGCAGGACGATCATCAGCTTCCATTTGCAAGGTTGGTTTCGTGAATTGGGTAGGATTACGCGTACCCAAAAGTGTGAAAGGTTTGTCAACCAGCTACTGTGCATAGGGGATACAATGAGAAACGCCTAGCCAGAATCCCTAACCAACAAAGCCCATGTCGCCTGCTCTCAGAATTACCACCATATGGCCCTTGGATAGCGAATGGTAAGATTGAATATGTAGAAGCCTTAAACCCTGATCCGTATAAGGCCCCTGTCGTTTGTCTAAAGCCCCCAACAAAACAGAACAGGCCGCGCTCTGGCTTGGGGAATCCGGCGAGACGAGTCGGAGCCAGTGCCTGGACTCCCAAGTTCCCAAGGAGCATCCCGGGAGTTCTCCAAGGCGCATTAAGGGATGAAGGATTACAGGGACATATGGCCATAGAAAAGGATTTTTAGGAAAGTATGGGTCCAATGCACGATTGTCCAAGATTGATTTCATGTCTTTTACACCCTATACATAAAGCCTTGACAGGCAACTTGGTAGCCCAGGGTAAAGGCCTAGGGTATGGACTCTCGCAAGCGGAGATCAGTCTCAACAGAACTAGATTTTTTTCGCAAAGATGTTGGGTAGCCTACTCTGTTGCCAGAAGATACTCTTCCCAAGCCATGATGCATGGAACACCTTTTGCATGTCGAGCTTACATACAAGCTTTTCTACATGGCCGTGGCAGCTGGTAAGATTTGCGGCATTTTCGGCGCCTCTCTTAAATGGGATACCTGGAGATCACAAGGGGATTATGGGACCCTTTGAAGCAAGAAAGCAATATGTAAGGGCCCCAAAATTCAAGTTTGAGAGGCCAAGGCTTTGAGTCCTGCACTTGCCAGCGAGGCTGGCAAGTGTGCGACTAACGGAGATCCAAACAGGTTCCGAGGTTCAGTAGATGGTACAGATGGAGGTCCAGGATATCAGCATCCATGATGTCTCAATCTGCCAGCCCCTGCGGATTTCTAAGCTAGTGCCCTGCCGAAACCCGAAACCCTAGCTTAATGCCTCAGACCAGGTGCTGTTGCAACTCCTCCCTGTTCCTTGGTACCATCATGTTAGGCAAATTGTAAATGTGTACATATGTATATGCCTTGTAAAGGGGTGCATAAAATGTATATGTATATATATATATGTATACACACATATATACACATGTAAACAACAGGTAAAGAGGTCTAGTGTTCACGGGTTTAGCTTCTCAGAATAGAATCCACATGGAGACCCCAGGGATACATGGGGATTGTGGTCCCCATGAAGCATATGTAGAAAATGTAGATGTGATGTTGAGACATTCCCGTTTCTTTTCTATGGTCTTGAAGCTGAAGGGACAGAGATTGGCAAATTGCCGACGTTCCAAGAGTTTCCAATCCATCTGATTTGCTCTGAAAGCTAGAGCGCTTCCGTTTACGCATCGACTCAGCAGGATTTTCTAACATCTGTGCCATTTCTCAACGGCTCTCGTCATCAAGAACCTTTGCTTGGTCACATCCTGCCTGAACTCAAACGGTCTTTGTCCAGCCATTGGGATTGAAAGACCTCTGGCAAGAGATCATCCACAACCTGAAGTGTTAGGCCGTGAGGATGTCTGCAACTTCTTGTCCATAGCTTCAGCTAATAACTGCAGTAATTATGGACTAGGATTCCCAAAATGGGCGAGCTGTTGGCCAGCCAGCAGAATCTTTCAAGCAAAAAATGAGGGTCTACAAAGGATGAGCTGAATGACAATGCAAAGCCCCTCGGTTACAAGGACGCCCAAGATAGGACTGAAATTCTTCGAAACTCCACATGAACAAGGAATCTCAAGTGTCAAGGGACCCCGACTGCTTGCTCTGGCGTAGCCACTCTCCTACTTGGAGGTCCACGGGTAACCCGAACCTACTTGCACCAGTGCGTATAACCCAAGTAAAACCACATGCTCGGATGCTATGCTTACGATGGACCTCCATGTGATTTTTAGGTACACCAAGCTCTGCCAGGAACTTGCAAGTGAGCATCAAGTTGTCGTCATCACCGCGCTGGCTATTGGATGGCCGAACATGCCTTTGTGCGCTTTTGTATCTAGTGCTGTTTTGCGTCAAGCGGTTTGTCAAGATCATCTTGGCCCAACATCAAGCACATGCCGTATCTGGCACCCCACCCGCTTGCCACCTTCGTCTAGTCCGTCTCAACCTTTCTTCCCTGATGAGGCTGTACTCTGGGTGCAAGGTTTCAACAAGCTATCCTGGCCCAGCGGCAGTGTCGGACACGTCCGAAGTGAGACCAGAGTCGAACGACGGCCTGCCGTGTCGTCATCATGTTCGTCGGCCTCCGCTGCATCTGCAGCCTGCATCATAGGCTTGGTTCTATCAGGCTACCTGAGAGTCAGAATTGAAGAAGCTGGGGGGCCCTGTTATTTTTGATGCTGCAAACCTGAAGCATTGCTAGGCAAATTCCATACAGCGAACCCAAAGTCCTCCAAGCCCAGAATCCTCAATATTCCTTGTTCGAACTTCTTCACTAGACGGAATACAGGGTCCTCTTGGCAGTTCTATATGTAACCCATGCACCGAACAATTGAAAGGGTCCCTGGCATGGACCTAGACTTGTGGGTTCGGCAAATGGGGTCTTTGTGGCGACTCTAGTGGGGGATCCCACTCTTAGGGTAAGGTAGGGTCGACTTTCAGAAACACGTAGCTGGCAGGACATCAGCTGCAAAAGCAAATCTCCTAGGACCTCAAAAGAGTTCACTGAGGAACCCAGGAAAGACTGCCGCAGAGGTAGCAGTTACCAGATCGCTGAACCCCCACACCCTTAATCGCTTAGCCGAAAGCTCCAAACTTAAATCCCCAATTAATCCCCAGAACTTTGAAACCAAAACCTCCAAGCCTCTGCCAAGACCTTTGTCCGCGAGATTGCTACTTTGCCCTGGGGTTTTTATAATAATTCGGCATTTGAAATTAAGGTCCAGGTCGGGTCGGGTCGGGACGCTAAATCCCTTAATTTGCAGGGCCGGGTCGGGTCGTTATTTCTACTAATTTGGGGTTCCCTACGTCTTGTGAGCTATTCTATGATAGGTGAAGCTGGGCATAGATGATGAAGTTCTCCCCCACGAGCTCGCCGTAATGGATGGGTGGTTGTTAGGCCCAGAATACCTTTTTCCGCCCCCTTGCCCTGTGCCCTGCCCTCAGGCCTCCAGGTTCCGGGGCCCCAATTCTTGCGCAAAGGTACCTTTTTCCGCCCCCTTGCCCTGCCCTGCCCTGGCCAGAAAAAAGGTACCTATTTTGGGCCTACAGCCACCAAAATCACCGAAATAGGTACCTTTTTCCCGGGCTTGGGCCCGGAACAACTGAGCAGGGCACGGAAAAGGGGCGGTAAAAGGTACCTGATTTGGGCCTAACAATCACAAATATCCCGAAATAGGTACCTTTTTCCCGGGCCTGGGCGCCCGGAACCTGGGCAGGGCAGGGCCAGGGGGCGGAAAGAGGTACCTATTTTGGGACCAAATCTCCGAAATAAGTACCTTTTTCCGGGGGGACAGGAAAGCGGCAAGGGAATTTATTTTTGGCCTAACAATCACCAGCTGGGGCCCTCAAGGCAAGCAGGCGGAAAAAGGTGCCTATTTTGGCCTTTCGACCACCAAAAACACTGAAATAGGTACGTTTTTCCCGGGCTTGGGCCCCCGGAACTGGAGGGCAGGGCGGGGCAAGGGGACGGAAAAAGGTACCTATTTTGGGCCCTTACGACCACCAAAAATACCGAAATAGGTACTTTTTCCCGGGCTTGGGCCCCCGGACTTGGAAGGCAGGGCAGGGCAAAGGGGGCGGAAAAAGGTTCACCAGTGGAGGGCAGGGTGGAAAAAGGTACCCATCCCGTGCCCCCCAACCACCAGAAACCCCGAAACAGGTACCTTTTTCCCGGGCTTGGCCCTTCGGGGGCTGGAGGACAGGGCAGGGCAAGGGGGCGGCAAAAGGTACCTATTTTGGAAATAGGTACCTTTAAGTTGGTATTTTTTCTCGGGGGAGGGCAGGGGGCGGAAAAAGGTAGCTATTTTGAGCCTTTCGAGCACCAAAAACACCAAATGGGCTGGAGGGCAGGGCAGGGCAAGGGGGCGGAAAAAGGTACCTATTTTGGGCTTTTCGATCACAAAAAACACCGAAACAGGTACCTTTTCCTTGGGCTTGGGCCCCCGAGGCTGGAGAGCAGGGCAGGGCAAGGGAACGGAAAAAGGTACCTATTTTGGGCTTTCGACCACCATCGAAATAGGTACCCTTTTTCCCGGGCGGGGGGGGGGCGGAAAAAGGTGCCTATTTTAGGCCTTTTGACTAAAAAACACCGAAATAGTTACCTTTTTCCAGGGGCTTGGGGCCCCCCGGCTGGAGGGCAGGGCAGCGCAAGGGGGCGGAAAAAGGTATTTGTTTTGTCGTCCAAAAACACCGATTTTTCCGGGGCTTGGGCCAAGAAGCTGGACGGCAAGGCCACCAAAAAACACCGAAATAGGTATCTTTTTCCCGGGCTTGGGCCCCCGGGGCTGGAAGGCAGGGCAGGGCAAAGGGGGCGGAAAAAAGTACCTATTTTGGGTCTTTCACCAAGGACAGGGTGGAAAAAGGTACCTATAAAACTAGGTACCTTTTTGCCGGGCTTGGGCCCCCCAGGGCTGGAGGACAGGGCAGGGCAAGGGTGCGGCAAAAGGTACCTATTTTGGGCCTTTCGACCACCAAAAACACCGAAATAGGTATGTTATTTATTTTGGCCTTTCAACCACCAAAAAACACCGAAATAGGTATCTTTTTCCCGGCTTGGTTGGGCCGGCAAGGGGGCGGAAAAAGGTACCTATTTTGGGCCTTTCGACTACCAAAAACACCGAAATAGATACCTTTTTCGGGCAGGCTGGAGGGCAGGGCGGAAATACCTATTTTGGGCTTTTCGACCGCCAAAAACACCGAAATAGGTATCTTTTTACCTATTTTGGGCCTTTCGACCACCACAAACACCGAAATAGGTACCTTTTTCCCGGGCTTGGTTTTTGGTGGTCGAAAGGCCCAAAATAGGTACTTTTTTCCGCCGGCCCAACCAAGCCCGGGAAAAAGGTACCTATTTCGTTGTTTTTTGGTGGTCGAAAGGCCCATAATAAGTAGTTAGGTACCTATTTTTGGTGGTCGAAAGGCCCAAAATAGGTACCTTTTGCCGCCCCCTTGCCCTGCCCTGTCCTCCAGCCCCGCGAAGCCCAAGCCCGGGAAAAAGGTACCTATTTCGGTGTTTTTGGTGGTCGAAAGACCCAACCTTTTTCCGCCCCCTTGCCCTGCCCTGTCCTCCAGCCTCGGGGGGCCCGGCTTTTCGACCACCAAAAACACCGAAACAAGCACCTTTTTCCCGGGCTAGGGCAGGGCAAGGACCAGGCAGAAAAAGGTACCTATTTTGGGCACCAAAACCACTCCCAGGCTTGAAAGGTACCTGGAGGGCAGGGCAGGGCATGGGAAAAAGCACGACCACCAAAAAGAGAGGACCTTTTTCCCTCCCCTTGCCCTGCCCTGCCGCCCCCAGCCCCCCCTGCCTGCCCTCCAGCCCCGCCGGCTCAATCCCGGCAAAAAAAATACTTATGTCGGTGTTTTGGTGATCGTTTGGCCGAAAATAGGTGAGTCGCTGTTTTGAATTTCTGGTCTGGAGTTTTAGGAGGGATTGTTGCACCTCTATCTTGGATAATCCCTTCTTCCTAACTTCTAATTCCTCTCCCTCAACATAAACTATCCCAAGGTGAAGAACCCTGACCTTAAAAAACAAAGCCCG
>CAJNIZ010043083.1:30592-173998 GCA_905231905.1 Symbiodinium pilosum
TTTCGGGTGACCTCGGGTGACCTCGTTATAATTACTCCAGCTTGCCCTTCCCCAAGAAAGAAAAAAGATCCCCCCTCTCTACACTCCAAGAAGTACAAAGAATCCCGAGATTGACCCGGGCAACATGTTTCTAGATGATTCGTGCAAAGGGCGCAGTCGAACTTAGACCTTGCACAATGGAGTTCCGCATGCCAGAATACCAAAATGTGCAAGGTACACGGTACTTAGGGTGATGCAGGCTTTCTACTTCCACAATGTACACCCCTGCTGCCTTTGGGCACATCATGTTTTCAGAAACTCGAGAATGCCTGAAGCTTCTGAACGATGGGCAGCGGCCGGCGCAACATGTCCAACCAGTGCCTCGATTCAACGTTCAGATTTACGGTTCAGGATTTAGGGTCTCTCAGCTTCCACTCATGACAGCAAGGAGAGCTCCTAAGCACCCATGATTGCAGCCTTCTAACCCCAAATCATGGGTGTCTAAATCCCAGTACTGTGGGCATGTGGGAGGTCTAGGCAGATCCTTGTGCTTTTCTTCAGACCCCCCATAGGCATCAAGACTCAGAAGACGTCACCTGGAAGACCCACACAAGCAACCTTGTCGCGTAAAGTGGCTGTTATAGATCATGGTCGCTTTCAGGGTTGCCCCACTCTAGTATATATTCCGTATTAATTACACATTATAGAGGAGATCCCCCAAAAGGTCAGAAAGTAGAACAACCTGCATATCGAGACCTTTCTGACAGGGGAGGCCCGTCAGGGAGGGAGATTCGAGAGATCATTTTGAGAAGCACCCATACAGTTACCAGCTTTGAAGCACGTCCGCTGTGTGCGCTCCAAGGGGCTCAAGGAGTTCTCCCCCATCTGCATCCTCTCCCTGGGGCATAGTAGGGAACAGGGAACAAGGTCTGGGACTATTTTGGGGACTCTTCGGGCGTGCCATAAGGGCCCATGGCTAAACATCAGGTAGTCCATGTTGATGATCCAAACATTCAGCATTCATCAATGTGATTGTAGGTTCGGTTTGGAGGGGTCTCCAGTTCTTCGTAGATGTACTCAGGCACCCCCCAACCTCGCATGAACCTTCAACACAACCTGCACCCGCTAAGCTGAAGTTCGGCAAGAGTTCGTGCGGCTGGCGCAAGGAAACATCAACACAAGCTTAATGAAGACGTTTGCATACGCCTAGGCGTGTCCTGCCTTCCCACCTGATGAATCTTGAAGCTTACTCGGGAATGGAGGCATCCATGCCTATAGTCTCCATGTAATGTCCAAATCTCCCATTATCGATTCCTTCATTCCCCAAAACAGCCAACCGAAAACCCGCAACTCCATCCTTTGAATCCTAAGTAAGTAGCTGCTTCCATTCTCTTTTTTCATCAAGGACCTGGTTGCCGGGTGCTCTGGCGCAGGATTGCGTTACCCGAAGCATCTTAAGGCTGGCTATCCAAGTACTGAAAATGGGGAATGCATTGAGAAATTCTCAGTCCTCACTCCTAAATCCTATTTTCCATATATCAGTATGCCCCACTTAGAGGGTCACCTACTTTGAGAAACTTCCAACTGATCTACTTGGACGTCCAAAGTAACTACATGACCAACGTCGAATTCTACTTCCAACCATATTGGAGGACTTACGGAGCTGGAATTTTGCCTATGGATACAAGTACACGCAGGTATACTAACCCTAAACCCTAAAAAGCCCCAAACCCCTCTAAGTATCCAGCTACAAAGGGGCAGTGCTGCGAGCAGGAGCCTCCTCTGCTGGCTCTGGATCAACTAGCCGGCGCCGAACTCGAGCTCCACGAACCTGAGACTGAAATGTAAAAGGACATCAACATATGTGTGGGGGTTGGGCTTTAGAGATTGGAGTTTAGGGATTGGGACTTCTAACATGCAACTTAATACACGTTTCAATTTATGGAACAGGTATAGAGATTGGGGCTTGGCGTCTCTCAAAATGCAGGTAGCTTCCGGGATCCTACGGCTGCACAGGAATCGTAAACGGACCATGAGGGTCCCAGTCAAGGATTATATGAAAATAATATTTCAGACAATTCCTGGTTAGTTATGCTGCGCAAGCTTCCGGTCGAGATTGCTCCCACAAAGTAATTTTGCGCCATGTTGAAAGTTGAAGAATCACACAGCAAGAGCTGGAACCCAGTTCTGCAGTCTCAACACGCAGAATGGACATGCATGGCATTTGACGCGTCGTTCATGTTAACATCCTGCCAGTATGGGTTGGGCTGCGTATTGACAATGCAATTCGACGTCCCAGTAAACCCGTGCGGATTGGATGGTAATGGAGGCTTCTCAAAACAGGGGTACCGAAAGATATATGTGGAGCATCAACTGCTTATGGGCGTTATCTATCCGGGATTGTGGGGGGGGGTAATCTTCAGAAGCTCCTTTTGACACCCCAACCTTACCCTGCTTCCGTAAACTCTGCACACCCTGCAGCCCTCCACACCTTGAAATCCTGAACCCTAGACCTTACAGCCTAGACATCCATGTCATAGAAAAGTACTTCAGGTGGGGGTTTACATAAACATGGGCGCGAAAAAAGTAGACCCCAACACATTATCCATCATCGCCCCTATTATCGCGATTCCCCAAAGAATCCTAATTCGCAGAATGCTTTCGAGCCTCGACGAAGATTTTGGGACCCTGTTCTATATACGTGTATACGTGTATACATATAACAATCTGGATTTGCGTTGAATCATAGGGATTCTCCCCAAAAAGGCCCCTCTAAGGGTCCTCCAAGTAACGCCATGTGATCCCCAGGGCTCTGTGGCGACTGCAGTGACGAAATGCTCCTGGCTGCGCAGAAAGAATTCATCAAAGGAGTGCTAAGGTTACAGGATGGTGGGTCAGTGTTCGGTGGTGTGCCTCTTTTACCACAAAGGAGAAAAGCAGGCCAATTTCCAACAGGCGCTGAGCGCCAAGCTTTTTGAGACACACCACCCAAAGCTCCAGTGTACTGGGCCCTGCCATGCTTTAGGCAAAGCATTCAGCAAACCCTGAACCCTACACGTACCAATTTATATCCTACAAACCCCTTGAAGCGATAACTCCATGTTGAACCCTAAACTTTACACCCTCTGATACACCTTCTTGAAAAATCCCAAGTATTCTGCCCCCTCCTCGAGGGGCTCCGCTCGCTCAGGTTTCGGCAGCTCGGACTCGGGAGGCACCTGGCTTCAGTGGCTTCACTAGCCTCACTGGCTTCCTGCCAATTTTTTAGGGTCCGTTTCTAGTCGGGCTTCTAACATCTTCGGGTTGCCGCCAATTTCTGCAAATATCCACTTGCTTGCTGGTGGGAAGTCAGGACTGGAACCATAAAATTGAAGCTCCGGCATCACGCAGGGTCTAGGAGTCAGAGTGGTCAGTCGGGAATGAAGGAGCATGATTATACAGGATTATGTTGTTTCTTCTTGCTGCCTGCTGAGAAAAAACCTGCACAACCCCAGTGTCTTGTGCCTTGGGTCCTGCTGAGTAAGGTATTCTAGAAGACTGTGTTCATGCCCGGTTTGTTGGAGCATCAACAGTTCCTACACAAAGAGTATGGCGGAAGTGGTGACCTCTTTACCAAGCCAGCGTTGCGCTGCTGAAAACTTGAAGAGTGCTTGTGGGGTGTAGTATATGAGAACGATGCACCGATTAGACGGGCCTGAGATAGGTGACTTCCTGTGACAATCACCGTCCGCAAGTCCGGAAGTTCAAAAAACTCATATAGTATTGAAGTCCTACAAGAGCTACAGCAGAACCTGTGAACTAGGTTGGTGTTGCCAACAACCGCTCTTGTGTTGCGATGATGTCGTGTAGTGCGTTTTAATTCTCATTGCCACTAAAAAACCTGTGTCTGGAAGCGCGGAGATAAGTAGGTGCTGATAATGAAGGAGACACTCCAACAGTGATCACAGGGGGTGTTTCTCATAAAGGACGCAGGCTGAAGGACTCTAGAGCTACATGAGGATTACTAAGGTGGTCCTCCTTGATCAAAAATATAGAAGTGTGTTTGAGGATACCGGTTCCAAGGGGAATGCAAGGGTCCGCCTCAGGGAACGTAAGGGGACAGTTTCGAGAAACACCAATGCCCTAAACCCAACAACTAAAACCTAATATCTATGGCGCTCCCATGCCTTCTTGTCCTCCTCTTCCTCCACCTCCTTCGGAACACTCAGCTGCACACGCGGGCCAGAGCTTCATTTCCGGATTCGAATTTGAGGTTTGGGATACATCTCTGTTGTTGGGCTTATGGATAGCAATAGCGTTTATCCTCAATCATCTGATAGCACGTAGTCTGCATGGAAGGCTGAAATTGGAAAGCAGACGCGGATTTGATCAGACATCGATGAGTCTGGGAATCGAACCTCAAAGCCTGATTTCTTCACTGCCGGCTTCAGAGACGGTCCACATGCCACTCCGGTCCAAATCCTCTCAACACCTCTTCTCGAAAAACTCTGGGAAGGAATCTGAGCATGGTGATTTGCTCATCTCCTATTGGCACGCTTGTGCTATCGTTCTTTGGGTGTGGTCCGCGAGTGATCTACACCAATCCACCCAAACTTTGCAAGCGGCCCTTTGAACAGAACTTCTGCAAAACCTCGAAGATACCATGCTGGCTGTCATGGAGTTTGTGCCCAAAGTTGGGCCCTCTGCAGTTCATGCACTAGTTTTGGAAACTAGGGAACAGAGGAAAGGCCGAGAAAAGGATCCCGAAAGTAGCCCGTCCTAATCTGACTTTCAATTAAACTCCCAAAAGGCTATTCCTTCTTTCCCATCTAGCCACCAGTCAGACTAGACGAGAGTCTGTTATCTGCAAGCGCCGGTAGACACGACAGCCTAAAAACTGGAAGGACTTCGTCTACTGGAAGGACCACGAAGGATCTATGATCCACGCTTTCAATCCTATCTTACTGTAGCCATTTGCAGCTGTGCCCTTAGAACCGCATCCATAAGATGGACTAAGCCCCAGAACCCCAAATCCTGCGCAGCTGTGGCGCGACTTCGCGCAGGACAGCTGGTGTCTGCCTTTTGGAGCTTGCTGACACTGCTCTTGTGAAGCTTATTCTACACGAAAAGAAGATCGAGGCTGCTGAGTATGATTGAGGAGTCTAGGTGTAGGGCTCAACATGACATGAAGGGATGTGACACGATGATGTAGAGTTTCAAACTGGGACTGCTATGATTCCCCAATTCCGTTCACTGCTGACCACCAGAACGTGAGTATCAGTGAGCTTGACTGAACGTGTAACATGGTGAGATTCTCAATAAAAACAGGGGCCTTCGGGACCCAAGGGAATTCTGCGGCTACAAGGGTTATGGGCGTCCTTGAGGAGGATTGTTTAGGGGAAATCTACATGTCAGAAGGATGCCCGAGAATTTGGGATGATGGAATAGGGCATGTGTCAAGACCAAGGTCAGGACAAAGCCTCGAAGGAAGCGGAAAACCATCATGCTAGTGCAGCCTCTTTTGAAGCTCAAGCATCTACGGGGCAGAATTTTGTTGCCAAGAGCAAGGCAAGGCAACGAGAAGACGATTCGAAGCAATCCCTGGAATAAAGACCTGGTGGAAGGAAGGGATTCCCATAGCGTTCCCTATTTGATCCGTTATAACAAGAATCGTCTCAAAGGAGCCTATTCTCCATTCCCTACCGATCACAAGGGAGATTCATACCAGCATCTTCATATCAATCCAACCTCCACTACTCCCAAACAGGTGGTATACACTACCTTCCCCCGTAACTAACGTCTGCAAATAGAGGTCTACCAAGACTACTGTTCGCTTCAAGAGTGACGGTCTATACCATAGATGGGTTCCATTCTGCTTGAGATCCTAAGATCCGTGCAGGGGCAATGATGGCAGATTTGCCAACCGTCACCAAGTCCGTAACGGTGCTCGCCAGGGCCTGCCACAGCTAAACAGTTGGCATGGATGGCAAGCACGACGACATTCGTGACCTGTTCAAGATAAATCTTCATAATGTGTTCGCAGTTCAGAAGCTTGCCAACACTTGCAAGCCTTGCAGATCCCACAGGAACCTTCAGCCCATGCAGCTCGGTTCTGCAAGACATCCGTACATGCACCCTAAACGCTCAATGCTAATGGGTAGTTTGCAAAATTAGGATCCCATTTTTGGTACCCCAAAGACTAGCTGCTTCACTACAAACCCGAATAGCCCACAAGGTTCTGCATATGTTGGCCACTGAGGCGGCCTGCTCTGCTGGCTCGAAAGAGGGAGCTGGTAGTGCCAGAAAAGCCTCTTCCTCTGCAAGAAAGATGGGGCTCCCTTCGAAAGGACTCTGGGATTTACATGGCGACAGATTCTGGGTTTCTGCTTGGAGCGTTGGTGGATGCAATTATGGGGTTTTAGGGTTTGCAGATATTGGGGCTCCTTCAGAGTGCTAGGGACTATATAACTATATCTGGGAATATATCAAGGAGCCTAGTTTTGGAAATCCCCAGCCTAGTTTCGGAAATCCCCAACTACGCACTTTTAGTGGAGCAGTGGAAGGACCCGCGGCATCACTTTCATGCTTTCTGCGCCGGGCTTCCTCATGTCATAAGCCTTTCTGCTTGTCGTTCAGGACTGGGAGACCTTTTTTAATCCAAACTTGGACTCAGCCAGCGCAAGCTGTACTTTCCACCACAACACCTCGAATGCGTTCCCTGTCTAAGACCGTCAGGTTGTGGAGAACCTAACTTAAGCCCCGTTAAATTGAATTTAGACTGGCTTTTGTGGGTTCCTTGTTGCGGTAGCTTTAAGAATTATAGTCTTTGTGTGGTTTCGCCATGGCAGAAATGACAAACAATATTCAACTATGACGCAGCCTGTGATTCGATGACTGTGAGACTTAGCGTTGATCAAGGGTGACGATGGCCTTCCCTTGCAGCTCCGCTTGAAGTTAAGGAACCCATTACAGCTTCTGGAACTCTACCTTAAAATGTTCCAAAGTCTTGAGAAGGGAAGAGCAAGAGTCTAAGTAGGGTAGATGGCAAAAGCATTCAATCCAGGGATCCCTCAAAGGATCGCCTGAATGACTGGCTTGGGAACCGAGAAGAACCAAGTGCATTGCAAGCCAGCTTTCCAGAGGCAGAGCGTATTCTTCCCCACCCCCACAGTGGGGTTGTTAGATTCTAAAGAGTCTATGTTCTCCTCGCCCTCTGTGCAGTGCCTAATCGCAGGCTATCCCTTGCAGTGTCCGACCGCAGAGTATCCCTGCAGCGCTGCAGTGCCCAACTCCACATTATCCCTACAACCTCTGTAAGGGCCCTTTACAACCCTTATAACCCCTTTGAAAAGACCCTATGTGGGCCTTATAGCCCGCTTAAAAGACACTATATTGTCCGCTATGCAGGCCTCATAGCCCGTATAAAGGACCCTATACAGCCCTTGTAGACCTTTTAACGGGACCCCGGCCTTGTCACACCTGAAAGGGGCACTGTGTAGGTTTGATCATTTTTCAAGGGACCCTATACAGCACTCATGACCCTTTACACGAGCCCTATGTACCCCTTAGACGGATCTGTGAACCCCTATGTACATAGGCCATACAAGCTTTGTAATAGACCCTAGAGACCGTATAACCCGTTTAAGGGACACTATGCAGGCGTTGTAACCTTTGCAATTTAAGAGACCCTATCTAAGTTCAACAGAAAACCTTAAAGTTTATGTCCCCGAAGATTGCCTGAGAAAGATTAACCAGAATCGGTCGACAACACCAAATGCTGGACAACCGCACTTTAGGGTGGGGATGCGCGAAGTATTTAAGTTCAAGGCTTGAATTGGAAAGGTTTGGCTGCTTGGCTCACGCGTTTTGGGTTGAAGGGCCTTCAGGGTCTAGGGGTTTAGGGTTTGTGGCCTTTTAGTATGGCACGAAACCAAACCACAATCGAGCCAAACGGCGGTGCTACAAGTTATTAGACGGTAATATCAATAATGACACTAAAGCAACAGTAACAAGAATGGCAAGAACGGTTTGACTAACAACCACGATTGGAAAGCATGAGTGTCCAATCAAGCTGACGTGAGCCCTAAAATGATAAGCTTCGGAATCTCAAATCTGCAGCCATCAACCCACCCTCAAGCCTAAAGCCCCTCGCAAATTTGCAGTGGGGCCTCGGGCCCCTTGGATGCGTCGTCGAGGCACAGCGGGTCCTAGCAAGCCAGGGTAACTTTCCAAGACCGGGGCTGCTTTGAAGATCCATTGAGACATATAATGTAACACTGAATGCATCAACCGGCTGCCGGCGAAAGGTCTTGGCATTCTGCGGGTTTGGGGGCCTCGAGGCGCTCGGATCCTTTCAGTGCTTGTCACTTGCCATTGAATTGTCCACCTTCTTGCCAAGCGCCCGGAAAGCATGTGAGTGGTGCAATTTGCGTGATCAAGACACGCAAGACTGTGTTGCTCACAAAGGCTATGACCAGGAGTAGAATGTAATCGAGTATACTCTATACTGACGAATAGGAACCCCCATTAAAAAGCAATCCTCATCTGGCAAGTACTGAGTATGGGTGGTAGATAATGTGAAGTAGCACGAGACGCTGCCCGGACGTCGCATACCTGATCTTCTCTCTACAAAGGAAGCCTTGCCCATTACCCACCCACGAACAGTCAGCACATAGAGTAATTGCAAGTCATACTATACCCCCAAAAAATACACATGTATCGCTGTTAGGGGTGGGGCAGAGCCTACTACACAATTCGCGGCTTTCAGCCCGGCTCTTGCTTACGCATGCAAAGGAGTCGTAAACCACGCAACCTCCTGATGCTGCCTTTATATCCCCAAGGAGCCCTCCTCTTTGAGAAGCCACCAATTGAGAATTGTCTTTAGGGGCTAAGGTTTAAAGCTTAAAGCCTGGAATAATCCTCCAACTTTGGTAACCATAACCTTCCAAAACAGGATGTTATAGGCATATGCTAGATACACGGTCCTAACCTAATTTTGGGTTGGTCCTTCCAAAATCTTCTCAACCCTGAAACACTTGTGTCCGTAAATCTCCCCGTAACCTGTCTCAATGTCATTTTCAATTGGATTTTCCATGTCCCAGAAGGACCTGGATAGATTGATGGACCAATCCCCTAAAAACCAAACTGCCTAATCCACGTGGTGCAAGACAACCTGATTGTAGGGCCTCTAGTTGTGATTACTGTAAGGAATCTCTCCAGAAGCTCCCGCTTCTCAAGCCCACATACCTTGCTGAGCCTAAGCCCCACCTTCAAGGCCTGTTTTTTACCACAAATGTTCCCAAATAGCGGGCTACTGGCTTGCAAGCAAAGCATTCCTTTCAGCACAAAGTCTAAATCGAAGCTCGGAATGCCACTGACCTCACCCGCCTGGATGCTTCCAAGAATGTCGGGTCCGAATTAACGTGTCACCAAAGACTACCAATCCTCAGTGCAAGCACCCGAAAGCCAAATCCTATCCCTAAACGCCTCAAAGCCTAAGATCCCAAAACCCTAAGGCCCTAAAACACCAAATCCCCTCTTCATGGGGCTGTAGAGTCACTGTAGAGTTCTGTAGAGGCTGTCGTTCGGCGATCCTGGAACCACAACCCCAGCCCCTACATAGATCCCCACATCTCTATGTAAACACAGTTTTCATGTCATTTTTCATTTGATTCTTCACTATTCTTATCAAGCCCGAAACCGCACGCCTATATAAGCCCCGTGAAGGGACCGAAGATTTCTTTTACCGGACATGAACTTCCGATCAAGTAGTATGAGCCTCCGAATTTTTTTCGAACTGAAAAGTGTAGACCCTAAATAGATATGGCAGCTTGCACGCTCTTTTTCATTCCAAAGCCCTGATCCTGTACTATTTTCTGTTCCCACCATTCCCCACGAAACGCATTTTTCGGACCATCCCGCCTCGGTGCACAGTGCCGTGCGCAGCAGGGAGCTACGAGGCTCGGAGCGCAGGCTGCCAAGCTCGAGGCCACCACCTTGGTGTAGAATCCTAAACTGTTTAGGGGTCAGGACTCAAACTGATAGGGAGGAGAGTTCAGGGTCTCGGATTTGGGGTTTATGAATCCTTTGTAGGAATCAGGCTTTCAAGATTAGGTTTCAGAATTTGGGGTTTGAAGAAAATCTACTCTACTTGGAGGGTCATGGTGACGTAGTACGCAGGTTGAGAATGGGAATCCCTCGGGTTGGCGTATGGGTGCCATGGGATATCAATAAATATCCTGTACGAAGCCCCTGAGACCCTGAAGCTGCAGTTGCTACGTAGTTCTACAAACCAAAGGATCCTCCAGACTAGTGAAACATAATTGCTTTTGGCATTCAGCTAACAAGCTGTTCAAGCCAGATGTAGGCCCTGAGGACTCAAGGGTTGCAGGATCTAGGCATCGGTTTCATGAGGCCGGTGTAGGTTGCTGAGCTTTTGCTAATTTGTGAATGGCAGGATCCCCAAAGGCCACCTGTTTTGAGACATCCCGAACCCTCAAGCCAAAAGGTGCCACCATCTGAGCACTGCCATGGACCTGGCAAACCCCGTAGGCTCTCAAACCCTGCATGCCTACATCGTTTTGGGTTGTATGAGGGGCAGCCCTCTGTCTGGAAGGACGCAGATGGATCCCAACAACCTGATGCATACTGTAAGCCCCCGAGAACAACTCACAACCAATGTTTGGGATGATTCCGGCGAATAAAGGAACTGTTACTCGCCCAAAGCTGACAAGCCCAATGCAGCAGAGGAAGCCAATGCGCGACCATGCAGCAGGGGTGATGCAAGGCCAGACGATGCCTGACATACCAAAGCCCTAGGTTGACATCTTACCAGTAATGTATGCTGGGATATTGCCTTTCCGCAATCTAGCCAAGGCCAGAACACTCAAAGCGGGCGCAACTGTTCGTACCGTTTAGGCATGTTTACGCACGCCCCTCCTTACCAGCCCTCCCCCGAAGGGCCTCTTCACGCTTTTTCTTTTCGGTAAGAAATGCTATGCTGTGGTGGTGAAGGATCTCGTAATACAAGTCCTCCCCGAAGTCAACATTATTTGTGTGCTTTGGCACAAAAGAAAACAGCTGGCACAACATGAATCCTTGCCTCCCCCCTCCCTGCCCCCTCCTCCCGCCCTCCGCTTCCCCCCCCCTTCCCCTAGCCCCCCTACCGCCGCCGCCACCGCCACCACCGCCACCTTGACCACCACGACCACGACCACGACCACGACCATGACCACAACCAACACCACAACCGCAGCAGGACCAGCAGCAGCACCAGCATCACCACCTGCAGTAGCAGCAGCAGCAGCAGCACCAGCTGCAGCACCAGCACCAGCAGCACTAGCATTCGCAGCGCCAGCACCAGCATCAGCACCACCGCCATCATTCCCAGCAGTGCATGACGCCGTCGGTAACAGGACAGTAATGACCACAATTGCGATGGCCGTAGCCGGATCAGCATGCCCGTCCGGATTGTACACAGCAGCGACGTGAAGCTGTACCAAGATAGAGGCTGTGTGCCCAGACCAAGGCGCTCACCATGGCTGCTTCTGCGGTGACATATTGTCATATTGTCACAGACCAAGGGTCGCCTGCTGGATGTTGTTAGAACAAAGCCCACGGCAATGTTCAGCAGCTTCAGACTGCCGTGATCGGACGTTGCCCCATTCTTTGTACAGGGTGCCCCGCATTCCTGAAGTTAGGAGGTGCCCCATAAGCAGAGAACAGCAGCAACATACAGCCAGATGACGCCTAAACCATGTGGCTTGTGGCATAAAAGCATCCGCCGAAGAATTCATCTGCAGCTGATGTACATGGATGCAGCTGCGAGACTATCCTCAGATGTCCGATGTGCGACACGTCCTTTTGTAATCACGTAAGCAGGAAAGAAACACTTAGACGGCGTAGCCGTGCCGTCCGCTATTGTTGCAACTGCCAAAATTGCTCTCTTCACGCCGCACAAGGTGAAAACCCTAGCACTTAGCACCAGAAAAAACGTGATCACGAACAGGAGGCCCTGGAATTGGGACCTTCCAGCTGACAGCAGAGCGGCTCAGGCAGCTATGGCTCAGACAGGAAGCGAAAACTTACGATCCGAGGAAAGGGCCTGTTCAGAGCCCCTAGCAAAGAAGGAGCCTTGGCACGAAGTTTGACTGCTTCAAGCTGCGGTCAGCTCTAGTTGCTACAACAGCAGCAACAAGTACAACAAACATTTATTCAAACAAGTGGGTATACGCTGTACAGGCTATATTGTTATGGGTATTCGGAAAGTCTGAGAGCAAGCTTCCTTGAAGTCTCCAAAGTTGGTGCAAGTGAAGCTTTGACACGCAAGCTTTGATGCAGAACTCTCAGCCGGTTTGGTGTTCGGGAGTTGGGTTCAAGGTTGAGAGGCTTCTCAAGATAGGGAGCTTTGAGTGACCTAGAGATCCGAAAATCCCATTCACGTATTTGCTGAGTTCCCCGGCCGCAAGAACGCGGTAAGACTGCACGAGAATACTCTTTTGGAGTAGCGGCGCTATTGTGGCAAGAGGCACGGGCACACGGGCACACGGGCACCCGGGCAACCGGGTACGCGGGCTCACGGGCACTCCACGGACACCTCACGGGCTCTAGTAGTAATAGTAGTAGTAGTAGTCGTCGTCGTCGTCGTCGTCGTGGTCGTAGTTGTCCAAAAATCGTTCCCAGTAGTCCACAATAAGTCCAAGCTGGTGAAGAGTTCTGAACTTACTTATAATCATCCCATTAGTCCAATGTTCGTTCCTGTTACGTTTATATATATGTATATGAATATATACACGTATGCACATGTCCGGATATTTGCCATTTTGTTTTGCCCAATCTGCTTTGGGCTAAGGCTTGGTGCTTGCAGTCGTCATATCGACTACCTCTCTACCGACATACACAGAAAGCGAACGGGCACCCCACGGGCACCACACGGACTCACGGTCTCACGTGCTCACGGCCTCACGGGCACACGGACTCACGGGCACACGGACTCACGGGCAACCGGACAGCACGGGCTCACGGGCTCACGCGCACGTCACCCGAAAAGACCATAGCCGAGAATACACATACTGAAAGTGGCCAAAAGGCAGCTACCCAGCTACTAAGCCGGACGGACATGACTTTGCAGCAGTTGCTGACTTTGTAGCAACCTATTCCAATTCCATGGGAGTAGTTGTTTGCGAGGGCTTTGCCATGGATGCTGCATTGTATGACTGTGAGCAACTGCAAGGCCATAGGGATCGATGTCTTGAATACTTCGTGGCAAAGCGCTTCCTTGTACTCTGTCAATCCTCAGAAAAATGCCTCAACTCGAAACCGACCCTCTCAACATCAGAAATGACATGCCGGCGCCTGGTGCTTGGCGGGCAAGCACCTCCCAATTTCAATTAAACTGGGGTTAAAAGGGAATCCCCCAGGCAGCCTGGGGATACGCAGGGACTGCATCATACGGGTCCGCCTGAAGTGTATCCAGCTCAGCTTCGCTTAGATGACAAATTGTCTAGCTTTCGTGGGCTTTCCGGGTTGCATGTGCCGCACGAATCCAAGGAGTAGGCTTACTTGACATACAGGATAGGATTTCTGAGAACGACAGGTTCAGGGCTCCAGAAGAAGGGCCTGAATTCAAGATCAACAAGGATTTGGGTCAGCTGACCTACGCAGGGGCTCTACCCACACAACATATGGGCGATCTGCCCGGCAATGCTAGTACGTAGTAGAATTAGATTACATGAGCGCCATAAACCCTCAAGAAGCACATCCGCCTGCCTGCATTTCGAAAACCAGGCAGGACCCCGATAATCTCTTCATAATACTGTATCTACGTACCTGGGGTCTCCAAGAAAGCCTTCCTTTGAGAAAACTCCAAAACTCAAACCCCAAACCCCACACCCTAGTCATCCTCAAACCTTACCCCCTGGTCCCCTTACACCCCTACAAGCCCCTTTAGGGGCAGCCAAAAATATCTGCGTTTGCCTGCGGCGGTAGGCTGCGGCCTCGTGCCCGCATCAAGCTTTCCTTAGATAAGGGCTTGGGGTGTTTAGGGCTCATGGGAAGGGTCAGGGTTGAGGGTCCCAGGTGCCCAACACCCCCTGACATCAGACTAGGGAAAGTACAGTATCATTCAAGGACGCATTCTTCAATTAAGGTTGGTTTTTTCGCCCCACTGGGCTTCAAGTTAGGGTTTAAGGTTTAGACACCCGTGAGGGTGCGTCAGCTACTTCGCGCTATTCACTTCTTAAGGAGAATGATGCTGGGTCTTGGAATCCAGGCTCCTCATGCAGATAGAATGGCACAAGCCCCAGGCACAAAGTACAAAGGATTCGTCGATTTTTGGCCACCAAGATGGCATGAAGGGAAATGCCAAGGCAAAGCAACCTCCAAGACAACACACCCTCAACAGTAGGTTATTTTGCGCCAATCCCGAACCTTATGCCTGAAGCCCACAACTCTGTTCTGCTGAGGTTCAGCCCGGTCCAAGATCTCCTGCATGCGATCGAAGCCCGAGCGAATTCGACGTCTCTCCTCTGCCTGCAAGTATGAGAGTTTGCAAATGCGGGGCCTCTGGGGTCTCCAAGGAAGTTGTGAAGGATGTATTTGGTTTCGGATTTAGGGCTTACAGTCCCTCTTCTCTTCTCCATTCTATCAGGCTAACCTAGAGATTCTCCAATTCACATCGATCCCGACCTTGCAAACAGCACTGATTTCTTTGAAGCAATGCAGTCTACACCAGGGAAGACCCCAAGCAGTAACCGGTGGGACTCTATCAAGAGAGACAAACGGAGAAAAAGGCCACATAAAAAACTGGCCGAGGCTTCTGGCCAGCACGAATTGCTTGAAAAGAGCAAGAACCGCTACTGTAGAAGTCTTCATGCTATAACATATGTATGAATCACTTAAATGTTCGAATACATCTAGCATCCGTATTTGGAATACCACATGGCAAGTGCAAGGTCATGACAAGACAAAATCCTGACGGACAGGGACTAGGTTCTGCTTTCGCCGGGCAACGCGGGCAGTAGCGGATTGTGAGGGCTACCATAGCGATCGAGGCATTCCCTACCAAGCACCAAGTGGCTGGAACTTCGGAACTTAGAGACCCAGCCCAGTGATGAGGAGCCTCTTGTCGTTGGCTGCAATCGCTTCGCGGGAGACAGGGCATCTGAGCAAAAGCTGATGCTGCAACTTTGAGACTTCCTGCTGATAGCTGAAGCATTTCGGGTTGAAAGTTGAGTTTACTTCGAGTTAGCAGCTCAGTGGGAGGTCATTTGCCTTGTGCAACCATCTACCTGCATCCAATCGGAAACCTCATGCTGTTGAAAGGCACATAATCGCTTGGATTCTCTCGTTCAGATAAGGTGAAACCCATACGAAGCCTTGGGTTCTCTTGTATAAGCTCCTTTCAGCAGCCCTTCTTCAGCCCACAAAAGATGCCATTTCTGAGGAGCCAGGTGCAGAGGCACTTGCAGTAGCATACGAGACTAACTTCACACAACTCGAGCGAAGTAGACTAGATAGATAAAACAGGGTTCACGGATGTATCGTACTTTAGCTACGTAAGAGTTATGAAGGGCGTTTTCTTCGGCTTCTGCTTGTACAAAAAGTCCAGCAGTGGGTTCTTGATCTCGACAACGTCATCCCGAACCAATCGAAGTTATACGTGTCTAAAGAAGCTCCTACTCAGCTTAAGCAGCAAACCAAAGCACAAACCCTGATGCCCAGAGTTCTAAACCAAGCACACAAAACCCTAAAACCCTCAAACCTCGAGCCCTCAAACCCTACACCGTCACAACATGAACCCTACTTCCTGCACCCTCGGCCCTCAAACCCTACACCGTCACAACCTAAACCCTACTTCCTGCACCCTCGGCCCTCAAACCCTGACACCCCAAGCCTTGCACTCTACATTTAAAATTCTATCCTGACGAGCACCGGGCCAAGCTCCACTGAAAATTCTTCTCCTGAGGAACAGCTGCGAGGGCTTCCAACAAATCTTCGTATTTTCGTGTGACGAGAATCAAAGTTTACATCCAACCATCATCCAATTAAGGGTTTATGGGGGCTGTACATGGGGTTATATCGTGATGTATACGTAAAGTGTAAGGTTTTCAAAATTTAGGGGTCCCTGTGTTACAGCATTATTCTAAGGCCTGTAACAGTTTTGCAACATGTGGGATAGACTCCAATTTTGACAGCTCCCCCTTTGGCAATGTCTCAGAATGATAGGTTTTAGCGATTGTGGGCTAGAGTGTAAGGAGAAGGAAAAAGGCTTTTCTGTTGAATGCGTTTAAGGGTGAAAGCCATGAAGCAACGAAGCTGAGGCTGAGTGCCCGAGCACTTACTCATGCTTGCGGGGAAATGGCAGGAACGGGCTTCAGAGAAATAAGCATGGGGGTTGTCTCTCTTTCCCAATGACCAGGCCCAAACAAGTTCAAACTTGGTTATAGAGACCAAATGAGGGTTCCCAAAAAGTTTAAAGTTCTTCTATTGGTTAACTAGGTTGTAATACCTATGGACTTCTATTGGCATGCGTTCCCCCATTCGCAGCTAAGCATCTTCAAGAATTTGGGATTTTAGGAATAGGGGCCTCCCCGTTTTGTGGGTATCTTCTGGATGCAACGGATCCAAGCACCTTAAGGTAGTTCTGCTTTTTATCATGGAAATGTATTTCAAGTCCAGCCTGTTGCACCAAGCTGACAACGCTTAGCCCTGACTAAGTAACACCTCTGACAACAAAACTGCAAACAAAGAAACGCCGGATCAAATGCCCTGAGCCCTAAACCCATCACCATTCCCGAAGCAGGCATTGGAAACGGAAGCAGCCACGCCTTTCCAAGAGGCACGGAAGTCCAAATGACGTCCTGGCTCATAGTCCGCTTGTCAAGAAAAATGGGAGTCGTGAGACCCTAGGAATATACAATGAGATCGATAGGAGTCCCCTTCTCGGATTCTCTTGGTGTCAGTTGACGAACTCCCAATCAGAATGGAGAAGCTTTGCGGTTGGAGTGACGCTCAAGTTTTTATTTGAGGCAGGCAACACCAGAAATGTGTCAATAGTAATCTGGGCAAAAAAACTCTATGCTTTTTCTTTTAGTCATCGGTTGCTCTCAAAGCCCGCAAATCTCAGCTCCCTCAATGTTGCAAAATTGGAACCCCAAAGGTCCTGAAGTGCCAAAGCTGTAGGAAAGTCCCACTGAGAGCTGAGAAGATCTCAACGTCTTGGGGCTTCCCACTCCCTTGCAGGAACGGGACCCTGATCCCCACAGACACCAGTTCACGTCCGGTTTCTTCTTAGCCCTATTCCCCTTCTTGGCCATTACTGCTGCAAGTGGTTTGTGCTACAATATATGCTTAATGCTGGCAGTAGTATGTTTTCAACGGGAGTTTGTCAAGCGGACATTAAGTTCCCTACCGCTCTACCGCTCTACCGCCGCTACTCTCTGTGCGACCTGGCCTCACCAGCTTCAGGAAAACAACTAATGGACAATTCCAGATCTTGGCTGAATGCTTCATCAACACGCATATGGGGCCATGACAATGTAAGTACATCCCAACGCACCCCCATGATCGTCATCACATGCAGTAGTCGCATAGAAAGGAGTCCCTAGCTTTTTCAAAGCCCCCCATCTAGTCCCTGATGACCCTAAATAGTAGTTTCCATTTTCTTTTTCCATTATCCCAATATAACCCAGATATATATATATATACATACATACACATATATACGGCTTATTCTAACCCCTAAGCTGCTCTGCCTCGGACGCTAGAATGGCATCCACAGTGAACCGCACAGGCGTTGTGGTCTCCTTGGAAAGCTTCTCTTTCTTTGTGTACCGTAGCGGCCTAAACACTTGGAAGAAGGCTTTGGGGTATATTGCACTATCTTGCGATGTTACCGGTTGCGGGTTTGATGAATGAATCATGTAGGGAATGTGACTGCATGAAATACCGACCTTCAAGTGATTACGTACCCCTTACGCCTATACACCCTACAATGATTAGAATATGCCCTGTGAAGTCCAAAGTCCGAAGGCGCCACGCAACCGAAAAAAGAAGCAGGCGTAAACAGGACTACAATGCATGGCATAAAATCAAACGAGTATTCATCCAAGAACCTGTAGCAAGATAAGACACAACACCTGGAAGTCACATGTAACAAATTTTGTCTGAACGAAAGTTAGAGCATGTGCTTGGAGGGCCACTGAACGCAGAGGCACTACTCGTGTCGATAGCAACTCCGCATGGATCCACCACTTCCACTTCGCTCAATCCTGTTCATTTCCCCTCGATGATCCCTGCCCAAATGTAACAATCAAGGAGCTGCGTCGCATGTTGCCACTTCATCAACGACTTGATCCTTGGTTACAAAGTAATAGCTCAAAGAGTCCAGTACACCATAACTAACGATATACGCTATGTTGACCTCTAAGTTATACCTGGATCCCAATTTTGGTTAAAGGTGTATTCCTGAATTCAGGGGCATTGGGCTTCATAGTCCCTGGGAAGTGTTAAGCTCTGAAGCTCCAAGGGCTAAAGACCTTTCAACCACGATAAGGCTGGGCTGGCGATATGTAGAAACCTCACACAAACCTGTGGTTTCCATTTAAACGCATGATTTCCACAATATAGCTGACCAATGTTGCTGGGGAACCATCTATACACTCACCAAACCCCTTGATAGAATCCTGCCTCAGATGGAAGCATGCAACTCCTGGGCCATAGGGGCTAGAGCGGAATCTGGAAAATGCAGGACTTCTGTAGGGGCCTGTTCCATAAGAATAAAATTTGGGGCTTGTTTTGCAACACTGATAAATCAGAAGGAATATGATGAAACACATTGGATCTTTTCTGGCTTCTACAATACATTTTTTGAAAAGCTTCAGAGCGAGAGACTCAAGTTCTGGCACTTAACCACCGGGTTTGTTGCCAAGGCTGCTGCTCATCATCCTAGCTAATAGTACATTGACTTCAAGACCAAAATCTCCAGGATCTAGTCATTGCCGTAATGATTGGGCAAAGCAAGCTTGCAACATGATAGCTCACGTGGTACGGCCGAGGGTGTGGATCCCTATCATGCTCCCGATACAATCTGTACCCCGGTCGCAGTAAACATACTCTCTCTCCCGCTAGTCCTTGAACTCCAGTATGTAAACCAACCGCAAAAAATTCTGATCCTCCAACTCAGCCGTAAGCCTTTGTAAGAGAAGATAAGGGCAGCACGATGTCACTGATAGCCACAGTCAATGCAGACGTGGCAGACCCCTTCAGTGTGGTCGCAGGGCACGGGCTGGAGGTTCATGGTGCGTTTCTGTTGCCACTTGGCTCATGCACAATGTAGTCTCTGGGATGTGGATTAGCTGTCTCGGGCTTTGATGCTATGGGGGCGACCTCCACTTAGCACATGCGCCAAATGCAACACCCGACATGCGTATATGCAAAGGGAATTAGTATGGCTTCCTCCAAGCCTTTCCCTGAACAAGACGTCACGACATAAGGTAGCCGTCGAAGGGACCTCGCCTTTCGCATAAAACATGTAAGTCCTCATGATTTGGAAAATCCCATGCGCACTCTGCAATTGCAAGCAGGTCTCTCCCTCGGAATCATGTCCAGAAATTGGGTCCTTTCCAGCTTTCAAACTATCATAAACCAAACGCTAGACTCTCCTTCCTGCATTGCAGTCCAAGAACTGTGCAATACGCTCCTCTTTGCCACCTACACCGAAACATTAGGTGGGGGTAGTCTTCTGTGTATTTGGGAAGTCTAGGTATCCCAAGCTCTGAGCGTTAAAGCCCAAAAGCATGAAACCCACCACTCGGAGAGCCCAATATCCCTCAGCAAAACACGCACACAGTCTCACATTACGGATCCTCATATCCTCTAGGGTATGTTCCTGAATTAAAGTGTATCGGGCTCTCTGGAAAGCTGTTTTTTGCCGCAAAGGTGCTGGTCTAGACTGCGCTGCAGGATGCTTAGGACTCATTGCCTCATCCGGCAGAAGGTTGGGCTTTCATGAGGGGAGGTCAAGGGGAAATTTTTGAGGAGAGAGTTTTTTTGGGGGGGATCCTGTACTAAAGCACGCCTTCCAGCATGACTTCTTTGCAGGAATTCTCTTCCGCATCCAGCCATTAAATGTGTTAAGAATACTATTCGCGTCCTATAGTAGCTTCATGTTGCGTCACTGGCGTCACTGGCGTCACTGGCTGTAACCAAAATACTGAGACACAATCACCAGCATCAGCTTTTACAAGGTGCTTGTCCTTGCAAACATTGCAGGTCTTTCAACTCAGACCGAACGTTTAACAAATCCAAAGGGGACAAATTTGCTGGGCATTGCTAGCTGAGTTAAAAGTTAGAAGCCTCCAAGGCTTGACTGTCATGGCATGAGTTTTTTTTGCTTGGGTGAGATTACAGCGAGCGTAGGGATGAGTTTTACGCGGAGTTTGGGGGTGGTTTGGGGGCCAGGCTCTGAACTCTGCAAACATACTTTCAGGGGGGACCTACGACAATTTGCACTATGTTACATAATGATGTTTATACACTATATCCTCACCCTGCACCCCAAGATGCCATATGGAGCCCTTTGTGTTTCCAGTGTGTGCTCGCCTCCATGCCTGAAGATACACTGGAGTGGATGTCCCTCAAGCTTTCCTGAAGCTTTCCTGAAGGCCTAGGGCACTTTGCAATTTTATTCTGGGAGTCCGCAGCCTTTCGTTTGCCCTTGTCGCAGCTTCCCAAGAACAACCCCTGCACAGTTCTTAGAAGGGACCTGCATAATCCGATTGTAGTCCGCACACGTGTTGCCGAAGATCCTTTCAAAAACAACTCTTCACTCTCAGGACCACGGAGGTCTTCGCACGCAGCCAGCGTCAAAAATGTGCTGCAGAGTATGGCACATTGTTGTCAGTCTCCTGAAACATCCCTAGCAGAAAAAAAACCTGAAAGGGATCCCACTGGCATTGAAGTTAACAAGCCCGACCTTTCCAACCCTCTGTAATGGGTCCTGTAGACATTCCCCAGGCAGTTTAGAAACGCTTTGGAAAACCCGGAGCCTGAAACATCCTCAAACACGATCTGGAAGTAGGCAGGGTGGCCTATTCATGCCGTACTAACCAGAAAATCCGATGAAACACCTGACTCGCCACCTGTAGGTAAAAAATGAACCCCAGCTATCGCCATCATACACCTACTTACTAGGTCCACCTCCAGGTAAGAAAAGGAAGCGATGCACCAGCACTGAATCCTAAGCCCATCCCCCCAAACAAAAAATCCAATCTTCCCCAGTCCTAAAACCCAAAAGCCTAAGAAACTCAACCTCCCAAAATATCTTCAAACCCCAAAGCACCCTAAAAAGCAACGCTTCCAGGCCTGAGCCAGCTCCATCGTATCAGGCTGAAGGAACATCTCCTGCCCACTTTTCTGACTCAGCTTTGTCGGTAGGCTAGGAAGGGGGAAATTAACAAGAAAACATAAGTTGAACAACCATTTAGGTTTGAGGGTTTGAGGTTTAATATGTACATGGCGGATATTAGCAGGGATTGCATCCATCCCTCCAGCCGCCACGAAAAACACCAGAGGTACTGTACGGTGGAGCAAGAAGCTTTATAAACAAGAAACTTTGGGGCCACAAGCCCCCCCAAGCGGGAATCTTGTGTTCTGGTGGTTCCAGGTTGCCAGTGATCGTGGGAGGCCCTGGGAGTGTGGGCCGTGGGTGACAGATTCGAAAAGCTCTTAAGAATTAGTGGTGGCCACTAACGCCTTTTAGTGATGGACCCACTGTGGGCCCTGAACCCAGGACCACAGGGTCAGAGCCCACATTCCCAGGGTCTCCCACAGCTCCAGGGCCTCCCAAAGCCTTCCAATACCTTGCAGGCATTAACGGCTGTCACAACCAAAGCTTTGGCCGCCAGGACTACCCTCCCAAGGAGACTTACTGGTGACTGTCTTTCATAACAAACACATACTTCACTCCTAATGCACTTTCAGGGTATGTGCCCAGTAGGATTTGAAACGGGGACCTTGGGATCAGGGTGCACAGCGGGCAATTTTCGACAATCCGGTTTTTGAGCAAAACCCTTGAACAAACAAGAGTGGCAGCCACTAACGCGTGAAAACACTTTGCACGCCGTGGGAATTGAACCCGGGACCTCCGGGTCAGAGCCCCTAAAATGCAGCACTGAGCTACAGAAGCGTACCTAATAAAGGCGCAAATGATTTTGACAATCAGTTCCTTTCTCATTTTCTCTAACAAAAGCCGAAAAAGAACTAGTGGCGGCCACTGACGCCTTTTTGGTGGAATACCCGCTCGTAGGCACGGCGCGTACCAAAATCAACACCACGATCAACAGGAACCCTTCGGACCAGCCCCCGCGCATCAAACGCGTTGTCGGTGGTAGGGTTCAATCCCTTCTACTCCTTGATGATTCTCTTGTATACTTGTTAGTTATTTGGCTGTCCTTGGAGGGTTGAACTTACGAAGTATTGACACTCTCGCTATGGGCCGTATTTTTCAGACGTTAGCTCTGACAGTGCTAAAGTTCTCAAGAAGCCATGCGATTGCAGGGTGCCTATGGCTTGGGTTGTGACTTTTGAGTTTGAAGCGGATCTGACGTTCACCGACCTTGTCAAGTTGCATGTGCGTGTGAAAGCTTCCAAACCTCAACACATCGCGGGGATGCAGGATCTGCTGTGGAAGCTTGAAACCTAGCGTTTGGGAAGAGGCTCAGCTGTGGGCATGGTGGAGGCAAGACAAATTTCTTTCAGCCCCAACCCCACCTTGACATTAAACGGCACCAGCCCAAACCATGCGAAATGTCCAAATAAGACCTGTTGGGATAATGGTGGAGTGATGCAGGTCACCGCGAGTGTATTTCCCAGTGCAATTGAAGAATACAACTCAGGTCCCAGCTGGCAATATCTGCTGGGACTGGCTTTGAACTGTAGAGATGCAACGCTGATCCATTTTGTGTTGAATGTGTTCGCAAACTGCCAACGGTACAAGATCTACAGTCATCTATATAGTCTATATACCCATTATACACGTCCCAGGCATTGCCTCCACTTGGAAGTCGTGTTCACCTTCGCAGATGCCTAGCCAAAAGAGTTGCAGCGTATCTTGAGAACGGGCATGCCAGCCACTCTGACACTTGAGGGTGGGGTCTCAGTGAGCGATGAACGGGCGCAACTCTTTCCTGCCGTTGTGGGGAGCCAACGCATACGGCAAAAGGCCTTGCTCGCATCTGTTCTGACGGCTGTCTGCATCCGCGGTTCTTCTGAAACTCAAAACATTAAGTGGCATCGTCTTAGGAACACATTCTTGTACGGTAGCTCCTTTTGGCGGGTACAGAATCCGTACCCACACTGCTCACTTAGCCCACATGGGGCCTTCTGACTTGGTATCTTTTTTGCAACTTTTTCATGGTTTTGGGGGCTTGGAGCTTATGGCTCTCACTGCAAGTGTCCCTGCCCTCAAACTTGCTTCTCATTCCATTGACTGCCAGCGCGCCGGCCTAGTTGATGAACAACTAGCACATCCCTGTCAGACAAAGCAAACGCAAGGGCCTACTACCACTTCAGGGTATATCATACTATGGTTGCATAATAACTTCTAAGGCATAATGTCAGTAGGTAAATTTTCAAGCCTCTACATGACCTCCGAAAGCAATTTGCCTGCCAATGCAGCCTCCTCTTCAGCAGTCGCCTGCCGCAAACGCGAGGCCACAAGCACATGCAAGGGATGCGAAGCCAGCATTTCGTTCTTCATACTGTTGATGGAGGAAATCTTGCACCACCTTAAGTCCCTAAAGTCCTAGGAATTACAGTAGTTTAGGGCCCCTATGTGGTGCAAGATTTCCTCCATCAACAGTATCTACCTTTGAATCTTGGCATCCAAGACCCTGAGAACCTCCGATGGCTTGCGTGCTGACTGAAGCATGGACTCGTCTTCAAATCTCTGCTGCTCATCAGGACCAAAGTTACAAGCTTTCGTACCAGACATGAGTACGCCGTTTCCGCTTGAGAACATATTAAGCATTATAGGGAATTATAGGGTCATAGTCTTTATGGGGCTTCAGTATGGGCAAAAATTACGTCGTTCTCAACAATGACAGTGTGACACAGGAGCACCGCAACCTGAAACATTCACTTCAAGGTGGGTGAAGGCTGCCCGCATGACTGCGCTATCTGAAAATCTTACAGGCTTTGGACGCTCGGCGTTCACAACAACAAAAATGAAAGGGGACCGTATTTTGAGAACTCAGGAGAAAGCAGTGATTTTCGGGAAGCCATGCTAAGCTGGCAGAAAAGAATTCCGTCCAGCGACGCAAGGACTTCAGTGCTCCTGACTCTGAGCTAATCCCGGGGCCTGACATTGAGAAATTCATAATCCACACCGACGCCCTCTACGTGCTTGCTGAACTTTGCGGAATAATCTCTCCCCTACTCCCCCTTAAGCAACAGTAGCAACAGTAAGTGTCACCCCGGCGGCCTCCTCTACCTCTTCCAGAATCTGCGGCAAAGTGGAGGAAGGGGGAATTCAGCCAGGGAAATGGTTTGTGTGGCAGCGACCTAGATGGCGGAATATACCCAAAATGATACTAGGCTTCCTAAGATCATTTATGGGGTGCTGGGCTCCCTGGCAAGGCGGGGAATGGGTAACAGGGCCTGGCAGATGGGAGTATTTAGGGGGCACCTGTTTGGTGCCAGTTCCTGAATAGGGACTACTATCGGATAAATTCCCTCATAATTGCGGTCACGTGAACGGAATGAGTCCAAGTACCAACATTTTGGATTTTCAGTACGGCAATGTCTTCAGAAAAGAGCGCTTGAATTTGAATCCCCTTGATTTGGTGCTTGGTCGCTCAGGATCAGGGCAATGGCTTTGTGTTGAGCGCCCTCTGAATCTCCTCACGGGTGCTTGGCAGGGCTCTAGGGAATGGGGAATTTCATTTACCATGATGCACTGTTGTTAGGACACGCATGTGTGGCTGAAGGTGGACGGAGCATTTTTGGGTGACCACCGGCACGAGCACCAACACAAATTGTCGCACAACTGCTCTGTGAAGGTAAAGCTGAGGCCATCAAGCAACGTATAGGAGCCTTGCAATCCCGACAGTTGGGCCCTCATAGCACAGAGGCCCACCAATCTGTAGCTTGCCATGAATCTCATGTGCAGGTCACATGAGTACCTTCCGAAATTGGGGTCCCACTTGTACCTCGCAATGGGTTAGGGCTGTACCTTCTCTGTACTCCAAAGGAACCCATAAGTTTCTGAACAACACGCAAAAGAGGCCTCCACAGGTCCCAGGCGGGTGGCCGAGGCAACGGTCGCTCTGCCCTGAAAGAGATTCAAGCCACAGCTCTTGCATCATGAGCTCTTCTGGCTGAATCTTGTTTTAGGAATTGTTATAATGGATTCTGTATGAGGGCTACCATAAGGATTTTTTTCCCCACAGCTGTTGTTTTCAGCCTTTTTGTCCCCACTCCCAGCAGTGCCCTGCAAAGCTGGAGCTTGGCTTTTTGCTGCGAGAAGTGCAGAACCCTTGATGAATCCAACATCTTCCAAACCAGGCTTCAGATCCCCCTGTTCAAGTCATTGCAGCACAAAAATTAATGCGCCTCTGACGGTTCCTCTGTGCATTAGTGAGATGCTCTGAACTCTATCTGCCCTCTAGCCCTATAGCCCCTCCTTTGAATTTATACTGATTAAAGAACAGTTTCAGGACATCCCTCGAAAAAAGCAGGCTTGAGATCTCCTTCCCACAAGTTTCTGGAAAGCTGAAACTCCATGGTTGCTGTTGTTCTTGAAAGGGAGATAGCTGCCGCCCTCAAGCCAAAAGACCGGCCTGCTGCAGGGGATTGCTGTCCGGTTTCGCCTCGTCCGCCTCCAACTTGTCTTGAGTTGCAAGAATCTTCGCCTAGTTGCCGCTCCCAGGCGCGCGGGAAGGTCAAGGTCAAGCGTGTAGTGATGGTAGGATGTATAAATATATATATATATAGACATACACATGTATAAGCAAACATTTTAAAGGTTAGCTGTTCAACTACGATGGCAACAACCTGCGTCGAAGCATGCAGAATTATTGGGGTTGCGGGGAAGGCAAAGCTGAGCCACCCTAGATCTAGAAAACTATCAGCAGCTGGTCGCTGAGTTCTGCAAGTTTTGGCATTGAGTTGGGATTTGGCATCCTAGCTCATGCTCCAATATGAGTAGACGACTCTTTGTGCAAGGGACATTTTAAAGCACTTTCAGCCCTCAACTTATGATACTACAATGGGCAGCATTCAATATTTCAATATTGGATGTGGGGGGTGTTTATACTTGATACAAGGGAGACACCACAGTAAGGAATCAAGACCTGTGTTTGGCTCCTCCTACCTTTTGGTCCTTTAGGAGGCAATACACTTCCAATCCTGCAGAGTGGCATAGCGGCATAGCGGTAGAAGGCAGGTTCAGGGCTTGGGATTGAAGCTTTAGTGTTTTTGAGTTGTTGAGTTAGGAGTGTAATGAGCATCCTGATTCAGCTATGTTTCCCAGCCTCAGGCACGCTCTCCATGGCCTTCGCCTTCTCCGTCTGCAGCACAGAGCAAATCCCGCTTCACTTTACGGCTCCATGCTGCGGAAATATAGTCCTATGATGACGCACAGCCTTACCGCTGGCTAGGAGGGAGAACCGGCAAAATGTCAAGAAATGGATACTGAAAGTAGCCACTGTAAATCTGTACATATATGTATATATGTGTATAGCCCATAAAATATTCTAGATATACCATCCTGCACTCTGTACTCATTGAACCCTAACCCCCAAATGAAATCCCCCAACCCTGTCTCTCGAAAGCCCCAAAACAATAGTCACTAAAAATGCAAGAGCTTTCTGTGTTTGTTTGTATTTTTCCTTTGTGATCTACACCCGTAATCAACCATGCAAAGATCTTGCAACAACTTGTTACCTAGACCTCCCAAATACAATTCATAGTAGCCTTCTTCAGCTTCAGACCATTGGCCTATCTTTTGGTTCCTATCTGAGGCTGTGTAGGGTTTACACGTTTAGGCGTTTTGGCTTTGCAGCATGGCGGTTTCAGGCTTTGAAGTGCCCTGCATCCCTTCCACAGTGCAAGATGCGGCCTTCATGTAGGTGCGCCACTGAGCACCTTAGACGTTCAAGGCCTCTACTCTACTACACTGTTCCGGAGGAGGGGTCTTAAAAATTAGGGGTCTCTTTGAAAGGGCTTATGTGGGCTTGCAAAGTGGTGGCATGGGGATTCGTAACTTATCGCCCTACCAAGAATTTTGGGCCATTTTTCAGTTCCCCAGCATGAGGAGTATGGTATTTTGCTGCAAATATTTGCTAACATGTGGAATACCTCCCTGGAGTGATCCATGGCAGCTGCAAAGGACTTGACAGTGAGGTGCGTCTGTAGACTAACCCCTAAAGCACTGAAACCCTAAACCCCAAAACCCAATTATAGTAGCTTCCATTTTCTTTTCCATTATCCCTACATATTCTAGTAGTTTCCATTTTATTTTCCATGATCCCTATTATATAACCCCAATCCTACCCCAATCGGTGACAAAACAGCACAGGTTTTGGGAGCAAGCTGGCTGCAGACCATCCCTCCCGCGTCATCTGAAACACCCCTCCACCAGCTTTGTTATGCAGGGCTTATATAGGTCATATAGGGATATTTAGGGATAATGGAAAAGAAAATGGAAGCTACTATTTAGGGTTTAGGGTTACGGTGATACATTCAGTCAGGGGGCGGGGTGCGTTGAAGTTAGCACAGACCAGGCACTGACTGACCGCACCGTCGACAGGGTGTCCTGCAGCTCCTTGAGAGAGTGGCGCTGAAGGGTCCAGGGCACTTTGGACAAGTTAAGAAGGCTCCGACAACCATTAACCTGCGAAAAACACACCTGACATCCCTTAAGCCCTAAACCGTTTATTTCAGAATGTTCTGCGGCGACAGACCCCTTTTAAGCAGCCTTACCGACTGCCTTCGTGTCAGCGGTTTAGGATTTGGTTTGACATGCTACAGACTAACTTACCCTTTTCTGGAAGTTCTGAATTTGCCAAATGTGCCATTGTGGGCTGCAAATTGGAATCAGGGCTGAACACACGAGTACAAACGTTCCTCTACTTGGAGGCCCATGGGACTTAGTAAGTACTTATAACTGGGATAATAACCATTACTTATAATTGGGGTAGCCCCTATAAGCCTATTTAGGGGGATTATAAGTAAGGTTATAAGCCCAGTTATAGGTAGTTACCAAGTCCCATGGGCCTCCAAGTATGACTCATCCTGAGATCGAGAAGAGCTTCAAGGCGGAAAGTCGTTTAGCAAAAGGAAGCCTCATTGAGTCGTTAGCTACCCAAGCAAGTCTCAAACTCGGCCTACCTTCTGATACCTTTTCAAATAGAGGGATTCTAGGGGTTTAGGAGGTTCTGTAAAACGAATCATATAGCGAAGCTGCACTTCTGCCATTTTCCGCCAAGCTTGGTCTCCCCTCTGTCTCCATGTCATGCTTGCGCCAGAAATGCGCTGCTTTATGAATTCTGCATTCGGGAGGCGTTTCTGTGCTGTTGGGCCCATCATGGTACTCTCCCAAAGCTGCGGAAACATATGGAAATTAATGCGCTCCCCTGATACGATTTTCCTTCATTACTCCAAAAAATCTGACAGAAAGGCCCCCTACAACTATTCTTGGAAACCTAAACCATCTATACATGTGTATATGTATACATATACACACTCAGATGGCTATACAACCCTCAGATACTTCCAATACCCGGAAATCCTGAATCATACGCTTCTGGAGGAGAAGCATCAGGAAAGCTTGTGCGTCCGTAGGTCTGTGAATGTTAAATGAGGAGAGAAAGAAGGGTATTGCGGCATCTCAAATGCTCAAATAAGAAAGCCGGTTTCTACATATGCAGGCTGACCTGTTGAGATTTTAGCATGGGCAAGAGGATGGAGACCCTGGGGATAAGGACCCTCTGACTGAGGTCTCTCTGAAGGGAACCAAAGGTAAGACAAAAGGGTTCTTGGAAGGGGACCCCTGTAAAGGGTATCCTTATTCCTAGTTACCTTTCAGTTGGGATGCATAGAACATTTGACAACATTACGAAAACGGTCCTAGACGTGGCCCAGTTTTCGGATTGCACAGTAGACTGAGAACATAACCTTCAGGACTGCACCTGGTTCGTTATTGGGATTCTGATAAAAACTGCAGCTTTATGGTCATTATTGGGCAATAGCAGAATGAAAGCTGATTGGCTTTTCGTACTAAGTACGCGCAAGAGGATTGATCATGAATGTAACCATGGAAGCCGTTTCTAACAAGGACTTCACAGCAATGTCCGAAACGCAAAGCCCTGCACCGCTCACGTGTGGATCCGAGCTTGGCCATGAAGAGCATCCATGGGGGCTTCATAAAAACAGCCTCGGTATCCTCGAACCTCAATATCGTCCCCATACATCAGTAGGATCTCTCCGGGCAGCCGATTTTGAGAAACACCACACAAAATCAGTCTCTCATATAGCCCCAGATTTGATAGAATCGGAATGAAATGGACTCCCCTACCCTTAGCCCTAAATGTTTGGAAGCCCCCATATGGGATCCTGGCCTGTGATCACCTCGGGAGCACCAGCCCAACCGCCCGCGAAGGAAATCTCAATGGTTTGCCTAGACCTCTAGGAAGTCTAGGTAAGCGTACAGTCTCTTTCGCTTCAACGCGTGGGGCTCTCAGAACGTAAGATTTTGCAACGACGCCAGCCTCCTCTTGGAAGGCAGAAGATAGTATACTATATTATACGATAATGTACTGTAATATAATGTACTATAATATGGTAGATATCCTTAAAGCCCAAAATCAAAAACCTATGCATGCCATCTGCCCATCAAGGGGATTGGAGTCTGAGGCGTAGCCAACATTTCCAGCTATGCCATGCCGGGGTCCTTACTTGGACGGTCAGGGGGACTACTGTAAGTATATCGGTGGTTGTCAAAATTATGGTCCCTTTTTGGGTACCCTAAATACTAAGTGCCGTATTATAATAGGGATCCAAAAAAGGGACCCTGATTTTGACAACCACCCATATTTATAAACACCTAAAAACCATATAAGAACCACGGTTATCCCTGAATGACCTAGTTACTAAGTCCCCTGACCCTCCAAGAAAACTCTTTAGACGTATCTACGGCTTGGCTCAGCGCCAGAAAATCAGACGGAATTATGGGGGCACTTCCCGGAGACATCACTATCTTGACTCCTGACCCAGAGCTAGAAAGCTGATGACTTGGGATTCATTCCTCGCCCTTAGTCTCAAAGTTTCTTCCCGAAATCACAGCAGGAAATGCCCTTTCAAAGCTTGCAATACACACCCTACTGTAAGCCTTACACCTACTTGAACCCTACACCCTAACTGTATACCATGCATCACAACATGCCCAGCTCAGAGCTTTGCACTTCCAGCTCAGCGCGGTCTGCTGCCAGGCAGGGACTAGGCCAAAGAAGCCGTCGGCCATCAGAAAGCAATGCACCGAAGGCATACCTTTTGATTACACGGGGTTATAGAAATGTGTATGTATATGCATTTGGACAGATGAATGTGTACACATCGCTTGGCTTTAGGGTTGGGCTTGGCGAGTCCTTATTTGGCATTATATAGAGATTATTTAGAAAACCAAAGCACCAAAGCAATGAAGCACTATGAGCATGGATTGCACGCCCCTAACTAACATGCGAGCTCACTGGGGGAATTACGAAGAGTATTGATGTCAGTTCGGGCGAATGTAGCTTTTTCCCTCCCCCAGGCTTCTTTCAGGATACCCGGGCTTTTTGGAAGGCCAACTACACAGCGTAGCGAGTGTTTCCGGGTCGGCTACATCTAACGTCCAATCGCCGAGTTCTTCAATTTTGGTGGGACTATATAGATAGGCCCAAGAATCGAAGCTGTCAAGGTTGCAGTAGCTACTCAGCCACTCAAAATTAAACCGCCCAGGAAACAGCTTAGTGCTACCTCAAATAGTGGAGAACCAAATGGAAAATGAAATGGACACAGGGCTGGAGAAAGGAGCTTAGGTAATGGAAATTGAAGGTAGAGAAATGTTGAACTAGTATAGTTTTTGGAGGCTTCTTATACTAAGAACATAGAAGAGTTGTTATACTTAGAACTTAGAAATGTTGCTAGATATTCTAATGATCGCCGGCATTGTACGCCCATGAACCTTGAAGTAGAACCTTCAAAAAGCTGACTTGCCAATGATTAGGCCGAAACATAATTGTTTTCATGGGCCTCCCCAAACGACACGCCATATTCACGGACTCGCCAGTATTCGGAAGGACCCTCCGTGCTTCAAGTTCCCACCTGTATGGGATAGTTCCCGAATGCCACATGTAAAAACAGACTTTCCGTAAACCTTGTGGTCAAGCTCTATAACTCTACACCACAGAACTCGGAGCACAGGACCACAAAGGTGGAGGTACCTCTACAAGTCCTCAACCAAATTCTTTGTTAAAAACCTCTGGAACCCAGCTGAAAAACCTTTCCAACAACAATCTTCCAAAGAACCATGATTATAAACCTTCCCTCTATGAGCAGCAAGAAACCCTTTAAGGCATGAGACAGCACAGGCCACAAAAGGGGGGCGGTCCAGGGTTAATCAAACTCCATACTGTATCATGGGAGGGTGTGGGAGCCCGTGCATGCTGACACATGTCCACTTACCAAAATCCCGAACACAATACCTACCTGACGTACCTTGAACAGCCTTCCACAGGGTGAAAACTATCACACGCAAACTTCTTGCATTATCTAACCACCCCTTCTACTAACCCTCACGATTCCCCTTCATGAGGCTGGCTGAGGGATGACTACGGTCCATTCGGTGAATTCAGGGTAAACTGTAGTGGGATAAAGCAACCAATGAGGTCATCATCTGTCTTCTTTCCCTTTGGCGAGAGGAAGTGATTAACCCTGAGAACCCATTCCTTTGTTCTCGCTAGAACTACCCTAAACACTAAACCATATAGTAGCATCGATTTCTCTTCCATTCGTTCATTCCCTCCTATACATCCTCGACAGCGCAGCAGCTTCCATCTCTGCTCCCATGCCTCATGTCATTCCTGCCACCTGTAATGCAGCAAAGGGGATGCTAGAAATGGGGTCCCCCTTTTTGCCAGAAGATGACATCGCCCTCATTATAGAAACCCAAAGAGCCCCCCTGTTATTCTTTCTGTTTTTTTTTTCCTTGCGGCCTGGTTTTTTCCAAATGCAAGCCCCCAAGGGTTGAAGGCAACCTTTTCAGCCACGAAATGTTGGAAACCCCCGCATCTGCCGAGGTGCTTCCCCGCCATGATATGCTGCACCCTTTCCATTCCGGGCCTGGGACATTGGGCCGCTTTCCCTTAAGGATGCAGAGCGTGGGGTGCAGTTATAGGGATTCTGGGATTCTGGAGGTGTGTATACTATAAATACAATGTATCGGTATATATACATATATATGTTTGTGGGTTTAGGAGTCTAGGGTTTGGGGGCTCAGGGTTGTAGCGGCTAAGGAGTCTTTGAGCTCGGGCTTCGAAGTGCCATGTGGGTTTTGGAGCCTGTCACAAAAGAAAAGGGTTGTAAGGCCAGAGTATACTACAGGCATAGGATGATTGCAAGAGTTGACACCCATCAATGGTACAGCCCCTGACCTTTAGAATGCATCTATGGGCCCCCACATCGGATTGCAACATGCATTTCCACATGCATTTGCAACAACCATGTGGCCAGCTGAAACCCAATCTTGGCCAAACAATGCACCTGATGGCTGGGCTAATGGCCCCACCCAGTCACAGTTTGTGGTAGAGGGTATGTTTAGGGCTGTACACCATCACACCAGGTACATATGTTCCTGAGAGTAGTACGAAGAGTTATAAGTAGTAAAAATGCCGGTAGCATAACAAAGATGCAGGAAAAAGTAATAGGCCCCGGAGGGGCAGATTCGGGGAACATATCCGACATGCATTTTTGGATTCACTTTTTTTGGATCCGGGGTCCCGACAAATTTCTGATACTAAAAATGCATCTGAAAATTGATTTTTCGGACTCGGAAATGCTCCAGGACTCGCAACGTCCCAAGAAATGCATCTTAGAATGCATCTGAAAATGAATTTTGGATTCTTCCACCAGAATCTGCCCCTCCTGGGCCTAGTGCTTTTTCCTGTAGTGATGGCCTTCAGAACTACCGCCTACCTGATGTTACCTTCTCTTGCCTCGTCACATGCATAATTTGGGGGCCTAAATGATTATCAAAGCCATGTAGCCATTTGTCGTTTAGACTGTTGGAGGATGGATTTTGAAAGCTCTACGGCTACACTGCCACACCCATGAAAGAGAAGGTCAATGCAGCCACAGGTTAGTCTTCAAGGGTCTGCCAACAGATCGCTTTGTAGTCAAAGCGCACAGCAGCCAGTGCATTTTCAATTGTATTATTCAAACTTTCCCGTCAAAGCGACCAGCAGCAAGTGCAGTGTTATATGGATTTTTTGCATTTTAGATGCATCATGCTCCCCCCGCCCTCTACCCTGATGGATCTTATACTGTAAGGGGTAAAGAAATAGGATTGGCGCTCGAGTAATGTTTTTGTGGTGGTTGAAGCAAGTAACAGTTTATGACAAGAGCGCCAAACACGGACATGATCTTACCTTATCCCAGGAACTAGAGCATTCTTGTTGAAAATAACAATTGTTGAAGTGTATTTGGGTGCCTCAGATGCAGCGACTGCCTTGACTTATCTTCTGATTTCCGTGCAAACTGGCCCCATATGGTTCTAAGTTAGTTTGGGGAAGTATATTGGACTCCCTCACTGGAGGCGAGATGGATCAATGAGGTAGGCTAATCAGGCATTTTCTCACGCATTAGCCAAGGAATCTCCAGTCAAATCTCCAAGAACACTCTTGCTTGAACGATAGACCTTAAACCCCAAACCCGCACCCCTCAGGCCAAAACCGTCAACAAGACGCATGAGACTCAAGATCCCCCCAAAAGCCCGAATGGCAACCAGTACTCGCACAACTTTCACTTGGGCTACAAGTACAAGGAGAAAGTAGTCTACAATTACCCATGGGCTTCCCAAGCAAAGCATAAAAAGGAGACGTGGCACGAGCTTCCTCCGGCAAAATGATCACCCCAGCTCCTCAGAGTGGCTCCCAAAAGGTCACTGGGGGCAGAGAAGGTTGATCGGAAGCCTGAATAAATGTACCCAAAATGAGTACCCAACAACGGAGACCAAAATGGCAAAGAACAAATGTAATATGGTGATCTGGGTTCAAGGGACCACCATGGCTATCTATAACATTCCGAACAGAAGGTTCTCGGATAGTCTGGGTCAGAGCTTGGGCTTTTGTCTACCCAGCTCCAAAGCCAACGACTTCAAGTCAAGGCCTACTTCATGGACTGAGAGTTTACGGATCTGCTCGTACCTGTAGTTGTGATGCGCCATACTGTGGTTTTGCGGACATTTGCCCCGGCATAGCAAGTTCCCACTGCATCTAGTTTTAAATGAGAGGAAGCAAAAAGCCAGCTACCCCCCAACACAACCAAAGCACAACCAAAGCGTTTTGTGTAGTGCCGATATTCTCACAACAGAAAGCCTCTTCCCTCACAGCGTCTGTCTGCATGCAAGGGTGAGGCAGTAAAACAACAGAGAAAACAAGCATTCAGACCTGAGGGTTTCTGGAATCGAGTCTGAAGCTTGGCTCTTGGCATTTGTTAGCAGAAAGATGCCCCTAAACCCTAAATAGTAGTTTCCATTTTCTTTTCCATTATCCCTATACAACCCCAATATATACCCCAAATTAATCCCTATATAATCCCTATAGAAACCCTTGAATCCCCATAGTTTCCATTATCTTTTCCATTATCCCTATATAACCCCAAGATATACCCTATAATCCTGTCCAAGAATCACCACGGAGCCATCGCTTCGAAGAGCCGCAAAGGCGCCAGAAGTAGACCGGAGCTTCCTTCTAACATGATGGGTCGTCGAGTACTTCGCCAGGTTCAACTTTTGGAGTTACTTGCTGGTGCTTGGCTGGTGCTTAGTAGGGAAGCAGACGAACATGGCAGCTACAATTCTTAGTGTTTTTTATTCAACGTTTGGCGTGACATAGTGTAGGGAGTGATGGAGTAACTGAGTGGAAATCAAGGTTTCTTGTCTAAGACCATATTCGGCCTGCTATAGAAATCCTTTCCTCCGTTTCTTAAATACCACCTGTCAGCCTCTGTTGTTGGTTAGACCGAAATCCGAACCGGCTGTATAACTTTGTCAGGTGACATGTTGCTTTCAAAAGAACAGGTACCCACTACAACCACCTATACCAGACTTACATGATGATCATAAACTCCCCGCTTGACACGCTTTCTCAATCCCAGACAGCAAGCCCCTACATGAGCCGAGCAGCCTGATACCAACGAGCTGCTCCTGGTGAGGGAATGTCTAGCCTTTATGCCCATTCTGAGCAAAGGCCATTCCGATGGGTATGGGGAGGTCCAGATACTGACTGAGTTCAACGTTCAGCTGGTTTGTTTGGAAAATGCTTCAATTAACTCAGGGTGAGTACCCCAAACTCTGAACCCCAAATGGTAAAGTCTGCTTAGAATATCAGGGGTCACGACTTACGCCACTCCATAGACACTGGCATAGTGAAGGTAGATCCTGCGTAAGTATTGCTGCAAGAACAAAAACTTACCATACCACTACTACAATACGGATGACAAATGAGACCTAATATTACTTTTCAAGTCAATATAGAAATATTGTAACCAGAAATCTTCCCGCAGGAACCCCAAGAAGCGTTCAAATAGGCTGCAGTCCTTGTACAAGGAACGAATATGAGATTCCATGTTACTTTAATACGAACTGAACGTGCATTTCACTGAGGCGATGCGCTCGCTCACATTTTCGGTCCTTGTATAGCCCCAAGGCTTAAACTGCAAACCTGCGTTCCAAACCTCGAACCGAAACCAGGAACTCCAAGCCTGAACACAAAACCCTAATCCTTAAACTCCCCTAAACCACAAATCAAAGGAAAAAGACCCGGCTCCCTGACAGAGCTGCAGTCGCCCCCTAGCTCAGCGTGGCCCCAAGCGAGAACCGAACCATCCTACGCTGACTTCGTGCAATGGTTTCAGGCTCGTTTGAAGGGGTTATAGGGCAAGAGGGAACGAGAGAGAGAGAGAGAGATGTGGGTGTGTATAAATATCTTAATGTATATGCATACATATAAATTGATATCATATGGCCATCTATATAGGTATATAGGGATTAGGGTTCAGGGTCTCGGGTTTAGCTGAGGTGTAGGCGGACTATTTAAAAAACACGTTATGGTTTAAGGTTCGTGTTTGGGGTGTATAACGATCTAGGATTGAGGTTTAGTGCTTGAGGTTTGGTGCTGCCCATGCGCATGGGATTCTTCTTTTGCATTGCTACAGCCAGAAGGAGGAAAAGGTCTACTTCATACAGCAGAACACTGTTGCATCCTACTTGCCATGCTGCCGCTGGGAGATCACAACCACCCTGAACCTTATAACTCAAAGCCTAACTCCTTCGCGCTGAACTCTGAACCCAGAGTTCCACACACTAAGCCCCAGATCGTAAAGCCTGAACCCTAAGCCCAGACCCTAAACCCCGCATGCGGCATCCTGCTAAACCACAAGCCTTAAACCATAATCTAGAAACCCGGTCCTCCAGAAGAACTGCAAAGGCAGCGGAAGTGGCTTCCAGCCTCATAGCTATAAGAAGCTCCGGGCATAAGGGGTACCTGTTAAAGTTTTCCAGAACATCTACATATGTATATGTAGGGTTTAGGGTGGCAGGTGTGACCACTGATTCCCCCGACACAAACCCTCGAAGCAAGGAGCTAGCAGGGATCTGGTCTGCAAGCCAGCAAGAGAGCAGCTGGAATCAAACACTGTCGAGACGGGCGTTGAGATGAGCTCCAAGGCGTCTTCAACTCTGTGACATTCCAGGATTCGGGGATGAAGCGCTTCATACAGTTAAGCTGTCAAGCACAAATTCAAACAAACAGCCAAATTCCTGCACGCTCATCCCATACCTGAGCTCCAACCCTACAGCAACTGAAATCATGTTCGCCGAGCATCTGCTGAACTTTCTTGCGCGATCTTCTCAAGCGTGCTGGCAACTTGCCACCCCCGGAGGGGTGGCCCCAGGCAACTACCGAAGCATCCTTCAGGCTCAAAGAACGGTTGTTTTTTTTGGCAAAGCAGGGGTATCCTGGGCGATATATGCTACCTATAAGGGCTTCACAGAGGTCCCTACCATGATGTGCATAGTGTTGGAGGGAAGTTTTTTAGACTCCCAAATTGCATGTGCACGCCTGCAAACTCTGACGCTAATTCCAGACACGTAATCATGCAACCGTCCACTCAAGATTCACGCGCATCAAAAATCGAGATCACCCCGTGAGGTTCCTCCAGCAAAGCGGCAAAAGCGCCGCACGTGGACTTGATCTCCTGCAGGGCAAGTTCAGTTCGGGGGCCTCTCTTGGAGGATAAAAGAGCTGCACAACACACATGGTTGAGGAAAGGGCTTTCGTCCCAAGAGCATGGTCAAAACGCAGCAGTACAATTCCCTTATCTTGGTCTGGGACTTTGGCCTCATTCATGGAGCCGTGAAACAATGCGCTTTCTGCTGGAAAAAACCCACTCAAGGCGTGAACCCGTTGCCTTCACGCCCCGGAGTCCGCCCTTCAGAGACGTGGTGTCGCCACCAAACGCAGGATCGCCCCAAGCAAGCACCTGCAGGATACAAGACCAACACATGATTGAAAGGCTTCCCTGACAAGACCTCGGCTGAACAATTGTGATGATGCTTTGGCAAAACGCTTATCTTCTGAAGCCCAAGCATATCCTAATGCACTCTCTCCAAGCCCTGATCGAACAGAAACTCTCAGGTATGCCCAAGCACCGTGCGATCACTGCGTATTGCCACAAAGGCGAAGTCGGTCGCGCAGATTTGGCAAATGGTTTTCCTGGGATGTTGTTTCACTTCAAAATGCATATTGTTCTGGGTTTTGAGCCGAACAAACTCTTGCAGTCAACACAAACACGGTTTGTGCCCAGAAGCTATCAGATTGTTCGACGAGGATGTTGTGTTTGCAGGTTTACCTAATTGTGGTGACACTGTCCGTGCATCTTGGAAGTTGAAACTCTACTCGGAGCAGCTCCGCCTACTGTCCACAAAAGCGGCATAGAACATTGAAAACGAAGCGCCCGATCTTGTCTGAACTCACTCAATTAATATGCAAAACAACTCCTCTTCCGAATAACCCTGGAGATGCAGGGAACCCGCGCCTGGTGCCCTTTGCTCTAAACTTGACCTGGGCCTTAACCGTGACACGACACGATAAAACTGAATACTGCGGAGGTTCAGCTGATCTTTCACCGGTGTGTTGTCTCCTCCGCAGCGAGCATCCCCCCAGCTCACAACGGAGCCACCCTGCAGGCATTTTATTTTCGATGCCAGAATTAATAGAAAACACTGTTAACGTAGGGGCGCAGCTTTACTTACAGCAAGGGTTTACTTTTGTCAACTTTTTCCCTTCATGCTGCTACTCACCAGCGTCGGTGCTCTGTGCAGCTCCTTCTCGGGTGATGGAAGCTCCTTTCGGGTCCTTTGTGACCGTGAGAGGGGCCACATGCTCAGCTCGCCACCAACAAGGCAGAAGACATACATGTTTACGCCCCCGCTCCCAACTGGCTCCTTCTCAGGACGTAGAACTTTCCTTTTCTGATTTGCTCGGACTTTAGTATGTAAAACAAACGAACACAGTCAAGAATTATGGGTCCCTGGATTCCACGCTTTGCTAAATCCTAACCCCTGCATGCGCCTGCACACGCCCCCCCCTCCCCCCAATAGTCTCTTGAAAAAGGTTCTGGACCTTAAGCTCGAACTCTACCAGCTGGCCTCCAACAAGGCCGAAAAGGCGGCTTTAGACGCTTGGATCTGCTCCACGTCCTCAAGCTCAACTCTTGGGGGGTCTCCACATAGTGTTCAGGGTTTAGATTTTTCTTTAAGGATCGTGCGGGGTCTCCTGGACACATGTAAGGCTAAGGTTGTTAGGCCCTGTTTGGGAGTTCCTATAAGAAGTACAGAATGTTTAGGTCTGTCATGGAAGCCCAGCAATTCAACCCCACAGCGTCCTCCAGGGTTTCCAGCAGGTCGAGCCACTCTGCAGGGTCGCCGCACCTTGAAATGGTGTTAGCATCCGGTTGCGGGCAACCAAGTTCAGCACTAGTTACCGTCTTGTGATGAAACGAAGCAAAACGATGCAAAGGTCAAAACTTACCATGAGATTCATGCCAGCCAAGTTGAACTGCTGACTGCCTCTTGCGTACTCTTGCACTTGAGACATGCATGCGGTAAGATACAAAATATGACTCGGCCAAATTTCAATGGGAGTTTCTCAGAGGCAGCCTGAGGCAGCATCCTGAACAGAGACCTGAACTTCCCTGCGTCTTTTCCTGTATGTCTTGAGGGTCCGACAGGGCCTTTTGCTGGAAGAAGCCCCAGGTCACCTGTTGGATGCTAACCGTCGCCGAGACACCTCTTCTTGCTCTCAAGCTGAGCGCTGAGGGTCAACAACGAGCCGTCCTGAAAGACGGTTCCCAGAGAAGACCAATCTTTTCACCCACTTCTAGGGTCTGTAGATAAGCATTATACAGCAGGACAGCTAGGGATATGTGAGGATATCCTGGGCGTCTGTTTGTGGTTCTGTAGGGATTGCGTACAGTTTGCAGTTTGCAAAACTCGGGCTTTTGAAGTTAGGGACTATGGGTGCCTTTCCATGCGGCGGAGTCTTGGAGCGCACTACGTGCAACTTCTGGCACACTAAACGACAGGCTCAAAGGTCATGCAGAAATTCCTGAACCTTAGGGATCTACTCGTTGAGCAAGAGAGATCAACCTTCTGTTTGTAGTAGGGTCATATGAACCCAACAAGGCTTAAAGCTTTATCACATAATCTTGAATCCTTGATCAGAGAAGTATTCTGGAAACGCAGCTGATGTGCGGGGTGGCATTTAGGTAACATTTTTTTCCGCCGAAAAAAGTCTGGGGAAGGTTTTCTTACTTAAGCCGCTTATTCGAACAGGCTAGGCAATCAAATTCCGAAGGTGGTAGTCCAGCAGACCTCCTGATCCTCAATAATATAAAAGATTTGAGGGGCTCAACTATGAAACACAAAATTGGCTGGGTAACTGGTGAGTTGATTGCATTTCATGGGGTTAATCAGATGCTATGGTTTTAAATCTTTTGAATATGATTCAAATTGAATTTATTTGGCTTTAGAGGCCAACCCTTTAAACATGAATGCCGAGCTCTAGTGCCGAGGACCCTGCCCTTCCTATTCTTCTCAACGCTAAATTTCATCCATATTCAATAGAAGCCGCAGCATCTCTCTTACTTTTATTGATTCTAATACGAGCCATAGGATCCCCAAGGCCTCGCATTTCGTTTTGAAGACTTTTCATCGTAGCGGCACCCCTTTTCTTCTTTGGAGCCCCCGTGAGGAAGGTGGGGTCACTTCTGGTACAAAGAAGACATGGCTGCCGAGCTGCTCCCCTCAACACAGAGCAGGCGCTATTGCTGTGGAAGATCCTGGGCACTGTTGGGTCGGGCTCCGCAGGCTACAATGTGTAGGGATAAAGCTTGCAAAGGGATCTGCTCCAGCAGCTTGTAAGAAGTTTCCTTCATTCTTTGTTGCTTGTAGAGTGCGGGCTAGATCGCGTGTCAATCATGACTCCTCTATTCCAAGCTTGTGGCTGGGAGCGATGTCTCTCGATAAGTTGACTGACAACATGAAGCGGCTGTATGGTCAGTTCTTATCCGGCTGCTCAGACTACACCTTCGCGCTTCAGCGCTCAACCGCCTCTAACACAGCATGGCCGGGCTCAAGACATACGCCCAACATGTCAGCAACCGCCGACATGGCAGTTACAAGCAGATCATACGAGCCAGTACTAGGGATGATCATGCAGGTATTCCTGAGAATCTGCAATATTCTATGGGAATATGTCAATCGGACCCCTCTGCAATCTCCACTGGGGATCACCATGATATCCCCATGTTTGGAGGGTTTCCAGGGTACCCTGTTCAAGGCCAGGCCTAGACTGAACTCCAACATCTCTAAGCCCTAAATGCTATGCACCATAAACATCTTAAGCCTAGAACTTTGAACCCAGGCCTCTAAGCCTAAAATCCGAACCTAAACCTACCCTTTCCCGAGACGTGCGAGGAAGCCCACACAATAGAGGACCTTTTCAAGAAGGCACTAACTAGTCTTCACAGGGCCCCTTTTGGGCTTCCATGTCAATTGGCGGGAGGCCCGGAACTCAAGAGCGGTCCCAGGTTCAGGTCATCTCGCCTCAGTACGGCTGTGAGCACCTGGTCCGTGTGCACGCCTGCCTGGAGCTGGTTTTTGTCATCAGAACATGGGAGGAGGGGCCCCTCAAGGAATAGAATAAAACCCTGGAAGCTACTTGGCTTTCAGGATTTGAGGTTTAGTTGAGAATGGGAGAAGGGACAAGAACACGGAAAGTGCTACATTGTTGCCACATTAAGGTTCAGGGTTCAGGGTATAGGTCCTAGATCTAAAAAGAATGTGGACGTGGTGTTCGGACTGTGGTGGGGAGTATTGAGGGACGAGTGTAGGGATGCTCTCCTCCCCATTCCCAACTAAGCAAGAGCATGGCTTCTGGGCTCGGCCTCAGGAGATTGAGGATGCATTTCTGTCGAACAGATTGCCTTTCAATTCTTTCACGGAGGCCCATATCCATGATAAGTATGAAGGGGGGACCGACCCAGGTACGGACTTCTGAGCTGTGGTCGCAAGCACTTGTGAAGGCGCATGTCCAAGCAAGTCATCCCTTAACCGCGTTAATCTAAAGCCTAAACTCCATTCATCGATTTGAGATGAATAAACCGCTTTTAGTTCCCCAAGCCCGTGAAACAAGGGCCCTATATGACTACCATGTGGATCTTTTCGGGTCCTTATTAAGGGGTTGGGGTCGCCAACAAATTCTCGTTTTTCCTTTCAAAGCTCCGGCCCTGGCTCCGGCCTCAAGCAACGTGCTGGCTCCGGAAAGTTTTGCCTAGTACAGGGGGTGGCTTGGATGCAAAAAGGGGGCGGCGCTTGGGGTCTTCGGGTTGTAGGGCTTGAGGATTTTAGGACTTAGGAACTAGGATGCTGGTTTTGCGAACTAGGGTTTTAGGGATAAAGGGTTTTGGTCTAACCCACAATCTCTTTCCTTTTGCATTGTCCGTGTGCGCGCATGTATCGTACTGGTGTCGTTTCCCTACCCCCTATGAAGCATGGTGGCTGTGCTCCAGTGCTCCTCCATCTTCTGTCTCTCAGCTCTAAACGGTGCTGAGCGGCTCCAGAAGTGGTGATGAGCCATCTGATGCCGGTGACTTTCCCCAACCTCAAGCGAAAAGGGCTCTGCACGTAGACGAGTTGACCTACTTGCAGATTCATGAGTAACTAGAAGCATCGTCGACAGGACCATAGTTTTGATTGTCATGATATTGAGCCTATTTGTCATCCTACGCACCTACCCATGAACCTCCAAGTCAAACAGTGTTGGGCGCAAGCGGTTAACTGAGCAATTTAGGAGCCTAAACAACTACAACGTGCTGAGGCTGTGAGTTGAAGCATGCTTGCTGGGTTTCAAGCTTAAGAGGCCAAAGCAGGGGTGCAAGACTCCATCTCCTGAACCTGAACCGTCAGCATGAATCTTGGGCCTTTGCATATCTATACTTTGAAGCCCTACAGGCTCAAGTGCTCCTGTTTAGGCTACAGGCTTACGCCCTAAACAACCTAACACTGTAATCCCTGAGCCAACCATATCCTTCCATCCCCCTCAGTCCCAACTAAGCATGAGTACAATGGCAGCCTGAAAAAAATGCTACATCATTTGACGTCTATTTGAGGGATGCCCTATACCATTGCCATTGTCAAACAAGTGGTCTAGGTGCATACTGTTGGCAGTTATTCAGGATTCTACATGAAACACCCTACGCATCCCTTGAAAGGTCCGTGGTCCTGACAACAAATGCTGAGCTCGGCACGAGCCCCGGCTTCGAAACGCAGCTTGCGCAGCACGCCGCAGGTAGGCAATCGTCACCTGAGGTTTGAAGACCCTTTGACAATCGTTTGGTCCTGACGTAGTCTTAAAAAGGACTATAGGAACATGCATATCTACTCTTAGCTGTATGGTTCAGGGTCTAGGGCTACGGATTTAGGGTTTGAGGGTTTAGGGTTCAGGAGCTTAGGATTTAGGGCTTTGAACCCTGATAAAATGCGTATGGGGATCGTGGGGGGCGGTGGGAGTTTCCGTAAGGAACAAAGATATTATATCTTGAAGAAAATCCCAATTTGGGGTGAAGGGGCTCTGGACTTGGCTGGCTTGGCTCGGGTGTGTTGGGGCTTGGGGCCCTTGGGACGCACAGGTACAGAGATTACCAGGGGATTAGGGCGGGTCCTTATAAAGGATTGCGCATGGATTGCTTTGACAATGAAAAACCCCATAAATGTTGACATAAAAAGTCCTGCGTGACCCTGAATATCCCAAATATCCAGTCCTATAAAGTCATGCAGGACACTTTTTGTATCAGCTTGACCACTTCATTATCCCCCTACATCAAAGGGCCCCACCCGGAACCCTAATTCCTGAACGGTTTCGTGTTCTCCATTGGCTCCCACGGGCCTGGGCATCTTCCCAAAGCTCCACCTGCTCGCCACTGAGCAGAGCCACAATGACTCGCATCACTACCTGGTGCTTCGTAAGGAGCTACCACATTTGAGCTTTGGGGTTTGCCGGCCCTGCGTGCAAATCTTTATCTGCCCTGGCACTCTGCCGACTTTTTCTTGTGCACGCTTTGTAAGAAAACATGTTGAGGACAAACCTGGCAGCAGTACTCCAACAATCAACTTGCCGCACCTGGAGGTCCATCGGCAATTCGAAACTTACTGATTACAGTACCTATGATCCAATTATGTCCATGTTGCAAGGCGTAAGGGGCTTATAATTGACACAGCCCGCGTCAAAACCGGGTCAGCAGGTCAGAAGTTTAATTCTACGTCTGGTTGCTTGGATCATGTAGGGCATAAATGAAAAAGTTGCATCGAATTCTGGGACCTGTAATGCTACGTTCACGTAAGGATTGTACTGGCTCATGCTTCTACAGTACTGGCATAGACTCTCCCCGAGGACGAAACGAGATTTTGCGAACTACGGGTTCTGGCCTCCTACTCTAGCCAGGCTTTCAAACAAGTTACGTAAAGTATGCATCATGTCAGGTTCATGGCTCCTATCACTTATAGTTTTCAAGATCCGAGCCTCAAATCTCAATCCGAAAGCTTCACGCAACAGTCTGTTAAACCTTGGCAGCCTGGTCGCAAGGCTGCACAATGTGGATCTTATTAGTAGGACGTCCTGCTGTCGGTAGATCCTCGTTTGACTTGACTTGCTTTTTCGGCGCTGCCTATACTCAGTTGCTCAGTTCCTTGGCCCAAAATGGTCAACGTTTTAATTCTGGTAGGATATTAAATACATGCATACGTACACCCAAAATCGAGAAAGGCTTCCCAATCTAGTTACTCAGCGTAGGGCTGTGACTAGCGCAGAAGATCCTTGAATGCATGATTTGGCATGCGTGAGTGGCTTCTTCCACTTGAGCCGCCGGAGCTGCGGTCAACACTGATGGTTGGGGACCCTCTCCTAGATAACACGGAGCTTGCCCGGGCCCTGCAATTGCATAGGGAAATATCAAGATAAGGATTATACGTTGAGAAACTCTCACATGGAAAGCCCCAGCACAAGAAGGTGCCCTACAGGCTTGATGAGAGTCTGTTGCATTATTTGAAGGATGAAGCCAAGGCGCTAAGGCGCTAAGCTCGCATCACTGTCAGGGAGGTCCGAAGCCTAAAACCTGAAATCCTAAACCCTTTCTGATCTCTCTGACGGGTACTTGCGAGGTCTAGGTCGCTGCGTAGGTTGGGACAGCAACGGACAGGACTCGTCTGCAACAATTGCTGGTCCTTAGTGGCGTTGATGGCGTCCCACACCGCCTGAGGAGTCGTTGGAAGTGAGGCGCCATGCCAATTACCCTGGACACACAAAACCCTAACCTCCCCGGACCTGAACTCACAACATTCAAATTGTGCGTGAAGAAATGCCTCCATCCTAACTTCTTGACTCCATGCTTGGAACAGAAGGTCTTGGAATTGAGGGTTTGAAGCTGATCTCTCAACCTCTACGCTCCCAATAGCCCCAAACCCAACTCTTGCACAGGCAAGCCTAGTCGCTACCTAGACCATGCTAGTAGCTGCTAGTAGCCTTCAACCCCGGAACAATGGTTACGCAGACATATCTATATACACAGGCCATTGCGAAAGGCATCTGGGAGATGTACGTATCCTACACCCCAAGCCCCTGGAACCCCTACTCCAGCTACCACAGACATCTCGTTTGACGACAATGACGAAGAATACTATGATGACGGCGACTACGGTTATGACTACAACTGCTACTACGTCTAATGCTTGGCTTTTTTTGAAACTGTCTCCATTACTTTTCAGCCTGAAGCCTCTGAATCGGTAGACATCCAACTCCCTGGCCTCCACTCTGTCATCGCTTGGTGTCTCCCTCAGAGAGGTGCCATGCATTATTTGTGGGGTTTCCAAAAAGTAGAGGTCCTTTGAAGGCGTTTCCAGGCTTGCGTAGGGGCTAGCTACATGGGTAGATAACTATGTGTATATATATATATATCTCTATGTATATATATACATACATACATGTACGCAAGGTTCAGAGTTGCGGGTTGCCAAAAATTTGTTTGGGCGGCACTGTTGGGCGCCATTTCTTTGATTCCCATAGACTTTAGGTATGCGAGGGGGACCTTAATTCTTGAGAGCCTCCACAGGGTGCTGAGCTCAATGTGTTCGGAAGTGCAAACAAAATCATTCCTGCCGTAAAAGCAAACACTCTGTAAATATGTGCCTCCAGAGGGCACCTGATGCTAGAGTCCCAGGATATCAAGCCACTGGGCAATGCTTAAGATGTCACGGCCAAGATGGCAAGTTTCAAGCCTGAATCCAGACCCTGGGAGCATCTCGACAGTACATCCTGAAGATTCCTAGACATCACTCACTAGCAGACAAAACTTCCAATTTGGCGGTACACAGGTATGGTTTTTTGGCCACACTTACCCTACCCGTAACCCTGCTTGCAACTACTCTTCAACCTCAAAGCGTTGGGGGTTGTAGTCTCCATGATCCTTACCGGCTCTGGGCCGGGCAGCTGAAACTCAAACTGAGCCAAGAGCGGCCATGCACCTCGCCCCAACAATGCCGCAGTTGCGCCAGTGACTGAGGCAGCAGGTGATTTGAACCCTAGGCATCCGCAAAAGGCTAAACCTTTAAAGTATGAGAGGATGGCATACACCGAAAAGATCCAAGGCTAACTGCCCGGCTGCTATTTGTTGTTACAGGTTACTCTGACGGGTCTTCTTCAAGCTTTTTGGAAAGGTTCTAACCTCTTCGAGCGCCCGAAGCTTCCAACACTTGTCTTGGATTCTTAGGCACAGTCCTTCATTCCAAAGAATTGAAGCGCTGACATCCACGCCTAGTAAGCCAACCGGGCTAAATGCTATCATTGCTTCTTTCCTTGAACATGTCATGCCTGTTTTGCAGAACTCACTTTTTTAGGTGGCTTCCTTGTGTTGTGAGCCATATGTTCTGCACGAATTCATCTGCTTGTAGGATAGGCCAGCATCTCACCTGACCTACTAGCCACTACTAGTAGCTCCTCCTTGAAGACTTGAGACTCTGCCCTGAAGGAATTCTTTGTTGAAGAAGTCTTCAACACGCAGTTCAGCATCACTCTTCTTTCCTTCTATTGACTTGGGCCATGCTTGCATGGCCCGGTGCAGAGGTGTTCCTACAGCTTTCTGAGCTTCCTTTTCTTCTCGTTCTTGTTGTCATGGTTTTTGCTCATGCGATTAATCTAATAATGCCATTTGCACTCTAAGCTTCCATCAAGTGCTTTTGGATATGCTAACGACCTTCCTCATTGTGACAACATTGTCGTAGCTCCAGCACTTGTGCTTCGCAGCCATGTGAGTTCAAACAGGACTTGAGGAGATAGAGGTTCCTTGCTCAAAATTTCTGTGGATTTGGTTTTGGCTGTTGTCCTCAAGCTGTGGCATATCTACCCTGTTGGGCACAGCGCATGCAACTGGGTTGGTCCATCTCCATGGCAGACCACGAAGTTGGTCAAAGTCCTCCTTTGACCAGGGGCCTTCTAGAGCTCTTCGGTGCAGAGAATAGCCTTTGACAATAGACTGGGTGTCATTACAAGCCCATCAGCATTCCTGCTTGCCGTACCCATGTAGCATCCCATGGCCACCCGTGGCTCCAGCGGAGAATGTCTTTCTTTCCAGCTGTACTAGCTTGCTTAAATAGAATCCGTTCTCCGAAAACCACAGTGAGGCGTATCCACTCCCTTCCAAGTGCTCTTTGGTTGGCGCCATTCTCATCTTTGCACATCCTAAGCCTTGCTAGAAGGAAACGCAGCGTGTCTTGCAATCGATGTCGAAGCTGCGATCAGCATCAACCTCAAGACTGAGTTGTCTGTGAGTCAAAGAGAAGGGCTCCAATCATCTACTTTCCTTCCCTCTCAGCACATTTAGGATAGCCATTTGATGAAGCATTTTCCTTTTTGACTGAGGTAGGTGATTCTTGCAAAGTGATCTCATCTATTTATGTTGTCAACCGCAGATTGTTTGAACAGCACAAGCGCTGGCCCACCATCCAAAACAGTATCATGTGTTTCCATCCTGCTGCCGTCGCAGTGGAACAACATCAGGTGAGGGTGCAAGGTTGGGAGGTCTAGAAAATACATGCGGCTGCGCACCTTGTCACAAGGGAGCCACACTAAGCGCCAAGCCCGTAATGCTATAGGCATCAACATCAGTCTCTAACTGCAACGGCAGACTTCAGATGTTCGCCCTTCTCATTTGAAAGTGAACACAGCCATCCATCAAGCTAACAGCAGTGCCCTGGCACACTGCCTTCACCACGGAAAAGCTTGCCGCCCTCGTCGTCTGAGTCATCGTAAGCACCGGCAAGGGATCGCCTTTGCCGCGCACGCTCGAAGGCAATGGAATTTGCTCCGGGCTTTGGTCTCTAGTTCGAGTTCCCGGATGGCAAGCGCAGTACAGGCCCTTAGCAACCATGTGAATACATGGAGATTACACGAAAGGATTGCGGGCGATCCCATGTAAGGATTCTAGTTAATTTGCAAAAGCTCCAATTTCCTACCAGAGTTAGAAGCCCGGGACGGGCTGCATGTGCGCAGCACAGTTTGTTGGGTTAACGTACAGGAGTTTCTTAAATTGGCTAGTTAGAACACCCAATATACCAACCCAATTTGAGCAACTCCTTTGGGCTTTTCCAGAAGTAGCAGGCGCTCCGACATATCGCAAATTGCCATCGTCCCCATGTTAGGGACTTGAAGAAAACAACCCCATATAGATAAACTTGAACAGAATCAGTTCGTAGTAGTTGAATCAAACAAGAAATGTCCTTCTTATAATAAATTCTTTTTACATGCCAAGGGATAGTATCTCCGTTTCAGAATTACCAGTATTAGCATTTCTCCCAGTGCGGAATCAGACACAGGCTATGTGGGAGGAGCCCCTTGCACTCTGGCCTTGCTCACCCAGGAAGTCTGATTGCCCGAAATGGAGTGTTCGTAGAGCGCCATAACCAAAAAGTGGGCTTGCCTATCCAACCTCCAAAACAAGGACCCCATGAGTATCATTTGACTGGCACAGGGCCTTGTGGTGCTTGTGTTTGCCAAAATCCTTCGATTCATGCTAGGCTTCTGCCTTTCCAAGCAAAAAATCCCTGACGACTAACAGTAAAATGTGAATCAAACGCTGAACTTACCTCCAACCCTCCGGCAAACCTTTGGCCAAAATTCCCGGAAAGACGCAATTGAGACGTCTGTATGTAGTAATCTTCAGGAGGCCCACGCCCCAAAAGTGTTCAGAATCCCTGGCACTGACCCGCTTGTAGAACTCCGTTCTTGTTTCCCGGCATCCTACCCTAAACCCAGCCATGGCACGTAAGATCTTTGAGCTCTGAGACCTCGGTAATAAGGGACTGCAGGACTGCAAAACCATCAGCAAAGGGATGCTTGTCAAAAGACGCGGGTGGCAACCCCTTGAAAGTGTTCTGGCTGTATACAGAACCCGGGCATGCGATTTCGGAGTCTCTGAAAAACAGCGGACCCTGAGGAACGCTGGGGATCTGTGGTGATGATGGGGACATGTCGGCAGGTCAGGCATCGGGATTACAAGAAGAGACTTGTCTTGAACAACTGCCATGTGCTCAAGATCCGGATCACTCATGGGCGTTCCATGATTCCTGCAAGCCAGGTAAATCTGATCTCAGGAATTCCATGGCTTAAGCCCATAGGGGCAAAGGACCGCATCACATTGTCGAATGAAGATCAGGTGTCTCAATTGCTGCATGTGCATTTTTCAGCCATGTCCTCCATCTTAAGAATCTCCCTCTAGGCCCTACTGATTCTGATTGGCAGCCACATGATCCATATGACCTGACAATCACACATAGGCTCCACATTTTTACGCTACTGTGCTGTGGGGTCTCCGATTAGTGCCAGCCTATTGTTTCTTTGCAAGGGCCCGAACATGCTCTGTTTGTGGCCACTTGATTCCCAACTCTCAAGCAACATGAAGGGCTCGAGTCCAAGCAGAGTGGTGTCCCTTAACACCCCCCAAATATAACAGAATCCCAAGTATAAGGCTCCCTAAACGGAGACCCTTAATGTCCGGAAATCCTATGATGTACTATTGGGCATCCCTACTACAATAGTAGTTTCCATCTCATTTTTCATTATCCCGCTAGAAACCCGATGTAATCCCAATATACTCTAGTAGTTTCCACTTTGTTTTCCCCAAGAGGAGCCCAGGCAAGGAGCGGTCTGGGAGACTTGCTGCCTCGGCGGCCGCCACTTCAGCGCTGCCTCAAGCGCTGCAGGAGGCCCCTTCAGGGGCTTCTAAGTCAAAATATCCATTTATGGGGTCGAGGGTTTAAGAGTTTAGAAATTTAGGATTTAGGGTTTGGGGTTTATGGCTTGTGTTTACCATAGTATGGGGTTTGGGGAGTTGGGGTTTGGATTGGCTGCTGCAGGCTTTCACCTTCCATCGTATACGTCTATGCCCTATACGGCGCAAGCTGCCCAGACCATAAATCCCAAACCCTAACCTAACCCGTTCAAACACAAACTTGGGCGTTGTCCATGGCAGAGGGTTCTTGGTTGCTCTTTAAATGCCCAGGAAAATCTAATTTCAAGCTTCCTTAGCATGAAAATGATGAACCCCAACGTGCTAAAGTGCTAGAGGTGTAGGGACGTCACAACAGGGGTTGTCGCAGCTACTGGCGCTGCGGGAAATGGTCTTTGAGCTTTCCAAATCGCAGCCCCAAAGGAGCCCTGCAAAGATTCCTGTCCTTTTCGGAAGGGATCTATGCTCCGACACCTCAAGGAACTTGCTTGACAGGGTCAAAGCCCGGATCATCAACCTTTACTTCCAGTATGTCCCTCCCAGTTCCCAGGCCCCCCAAAATTGATCCTTAACTTCTGGCAGGTTTTGTTCATGCCAGTACCCAAAAAGGTTCAGGACTGTCTACCCAGCGACAGAGACAGAGCCTTAGTTGCCCAAGAACATGAATGCTTGCCCGCAACCCGGCATCCTTTTCAAGAACCAATCCACCACCCACCAAATCAACGATCTTTGCAGGCCTGTAGCTCTTGTCGCGATTCCGGGGTCATTGCCTTGTCAGACCCGTGCGAGGATCAAGAAAGTAGGGGCCCTGACATGCTACTCAATACTACATACCACCATTGGGCAATTTCTCGGAACGCTTGGTGCTTTGCCGCTAGGATGGGAATTCTTGCTGCCTACAAGGCAATTGCCGGGCTCGGGTTTCCTTCATCGCGGCTTGAGGCACACGTTCAGGGACCCTTTAAAGGCTACGATGATATCCGCATCATTGCGTGAAACTACCACATCAGGTGGTTGCCAACTACACCTCGCAAAGACCACAAGAGTGCTGCTGCTTATGATGGTGGGATCCTGGACATCAATGGTAGATGCATGCTGTTGTGGTGCGTATACTCTACAAGGCTGTGCTGTTTGTCGGCCACTCCAGAAGTTGCGGCTGGCATTCTCCAGCTTCAAACCAACACACAAAATCCCAAGTGACACTTGGCTCTCTCTCTCCCCCTGGCTGAGGATGTGGGACGAAGGCTTAGTCTCACAGCCCGAGCCAGGGAGAGAGAGAGCAAGATCGAGAGTGAGTGAGACACAGACACACGCGCAGAGACTCATCAATTAATGGGACTGGGCATTGAAGCTCATCCCAAACATGGATATGCATGCAATCCTCCAGTAGGAAGAAGCAGTCACGAGCGGAGACCGTCACCGGAAAATACCGGAAATGCTTAGCATGCCGAGGACTATAGGACCAACCCAGGACGCACTGCCCAGCAGGCCGTGGGAAAAGAGGAGAAACACCCGCCAGAAGACCATCACGCAGAGACAGAAAGGCAGACAAGCAGACAGGCGGATAGACAACTAAGAAGCCCAGCAAGCTATCTTTCGGCTTGCGCCCCAGCTCGACTGAATGACACCCCCGTCGACCTCATTCAACAGCTTTGGAAGCTAGACCCTGCCTCCTCCAAATCCACTAACCTTGGCTGCTTTGAGGGTTTGGGGCAGTCTAGGGTTCAGCGTTAACGCTTGTTTATGGGCTCCACTGAAAGTGCTTTTTGATTCCTGCACAATCACCAGGCAATTTAACCCAACAGCTGACAAAGCATTGGCAGTCAGTCACGTTCTTGGGCGGTGGACATTCTGTAGCAGATCTGTCATGGTGTTTGGTGATGGAAACGCCTCTGCAGCAACTTAGCCGTGTAACATGTCTGGTGGTCGAGGCCGTTTCTCGCACGGGCAAAGCTCGTCGCGGCCCAGCATGGACAGGTCCTGGGGCTACCCGGAGAGCGCAACACACCTGAACTAAGCTACGAGTATATACCCTAAATATTACGAGGATCTCCAATATGAATAAAGATATACTCCTACATGAAGCGGCATTGGGTTCCTCGGGTACCCGTAGGATGTCATGTAACAGCAGGCGTGGCATGATTCCTCCAATCAGGTTCTTTACAAAGGTCAATTTCCCACAGGTTTCTGGCGCGGTCATTGCCCGGAGGGTTTACGGGATAGGTTGGTTCCCTGTGAGTGTCTGGTCATAGCACTGAGATGAACTTTCAAACCCTGACCGGGTGAGGAATGAACCATGACTGATACGGCCCTCTTCCTTTACGAACCACATGTCAAACTGCCGAGTCCTCCCAAGTACGCGTTACTATAGCCTATCCAAACATTAATCGGGATACGAGGCGATTGTTGTTTGAATTATTTGGGAGATCTAGGTCATGCAAGAGTTCTCAACATTTGCAAGCGATCAGAGTGAACCCAGTGGAGATCAACAATCTCCGTGCACAATACTGTGTCAGGAAGCCTTGACAAACGCGGCTTTGGCTGTAGACCTGAGGACATTCAGCCCATTGAGGCTGACCTAGCCCGGGGGCGCAAAGGTCCCCAAAAGGACATTTTCTGGGGTGGGTCAACTGGTTAGTTCCTATTGGAAAGACCGGTATCCTACATTAGCCCATGCGCTGATGTTTATGAATCGGCTAAACAAATTCGGCAAAGTGCTCGGCCCTCTTGGCGTAAGGAGGCCAGCTCAGCCACCTGCCCAGAAATGGAGAAATGGATCTCTACAGTAGTACCCACGTATACATATACACATGTACATATATGTGTAGAATCTGGCTGCAGCCCTTTCCGCTCTTCGTATTTGCGAGTTCATGGCGCTCTACACGGCCTTAAAAGTGAATGAATGCGCACTGCTGATTTTCTCATATGGACAAGCGTCCCTAGACTTTATTGCCTTCCTGCCAAATATATACTATAGAGCCCAAAGACCTTGAATTAAAGAACATGCCCCAAACGATGCTAGGAACCCTAGTATGCTTTACGGGATGTTCCTTTATGAAGGGGTACTGTGCTTTGTGGCAGTCATCGGACTCTGCATGATTCCGCTGATACGGTCACGATGGAATCAAGGCTGGAGGGCAGAAGCGACAAAAGACAGCTGCTAAAAAGTTTTAAATCCATGAAGCCGACGTGCTCCGCATTTGGACTTGCGCAGAAAGGGGTACCCGTAGAGACCCACCAGGACATACACGGATCATGAGAGGATTACATCAGGGAGCCCTACTCGGAGGTTATAGTCTGGGAAGTGGGGTGCAAGGCAAGCGACGTCTTTCCTTCTTGTTGATGCTGATTGCTGCTAAGGATTGATTCTGCAGCTTTTTGTTATCGCAAGTTTTGTGCGCATTTCAAGATGGATTTCTATGAACTGCTTTTGCTGAAATCAATCCATTCAAGCAAATAATGTGACACACATATATATGAATATGTATATATGTATGTATATATATATATACATATATATATATTCATGTACATACGTATATACGGCCATCTGGTGTATATTCAGGCACGACTGCACGCAGTCGTAATAATGAGTATCATAGAATTCAGGCAGTTCAAAGCACCTCGCGCAACGCCAGCTCAAGTGCAGCATGGCGTGTGAGCGCAGCACCCGAAAGCTCCACAAGGGCCTACAGGTCAGAGCACTCAACAAAGGTTAATCGGACACGGTCTACGGTTTGGGATTTGAGGGCTAAGGATTTCATGAGTGCAAGTCCACGGGCTCAAGCTCAATGCTTAGCTGGCTAATCTAGACTGCTTGCAACACTTGCATAAACTACCATATAGGGAATAGTTTGCCCTTGTTTGGAGTTCATGAGTAGCTACAACTAGGGATATGAAGGCTCACAGCTATGGAAGCATATGAAACAGACGACTAAAAAAGACTACAGTGCTCTTCTCCCAGGAAAGCAGATCAGCTTGGCTGGAAACTCTGAGCGTCCTGGGCACATTGGCCCAAGAGCCAAGCTAAGTTTCCCAGATTGGCTGATGATTTGTAGCAGGATCCCTTTCTTTGTAGAGTTTCTGCATGTCGTCCCTCCATGAGGACCGCCTTCTGCAAGGCCACCACGTGGCTTTCTTGCTCCCGTGCCTGCCATGGATGTCAGACTTTCGCACTCATGTGCAATTGGGACTATGGAAAGGATCCCCATGATTGTCCCTGCATGAAGCCCAATAGTCATCCCTACAGCCCAAATCCCAGATTCCCAACTAAGCATGAAGCCGTCTGGTTCATTCTTTTCCGAGCCTGCTTGTGCAAGAGCTTCAGGTGCGCGTCCACCTGTCAAAGCGATGCGATTGAAGGACAACATCCGGCATCACCCGAAGTGTACAAACCCTAGTGATTCTAACTGTGATGCAGGATTTTGTCTATGAACTGCGGAGTAGGCTCGTGGGGCTCCAAGCTTGAAGTCAACAGGCGCATTTTGAGCTTACCCGCTTTACTCATCCTGCGCAAGGGACTGGGCTGTAGCGCTTTTCATGGAGCTTGTGGTGGGACTACTAGAGGGATCCACTCCCACATTCGCATCTAAGCATGGTAATTCAGGGGCCTTCTCGAAGTCAGCGTTGCGCCTTTGGATGGCATCCATGCCTGTGCACACTTGAGAACCAGGCTTTGGAATAGGGCTTAAAAAAAGCAGTGAAGCTTGGTTTAGGGGTAGGGCTTAGGGCAGGTTAGGGCATGAGGTCCCGACTAAGTAGGTTAGCTGGGAGCAAAGGAGTTTTGCAGAGTTGGCTTGCTAGCCTCAATCACCTTCAAGGAACGTACTCCTATCACAAATTAAGACAAAGGTATCAGTACTATCGGATCCCTCCCAACATCAATTTGGCTGTGTGTTGGGCTCGGGGAGGGGGGTATAATTGGCAAAAACCTAAAAACAAGATAACCTCAAAAAAGCTCCTATAACCAACCGATGACCTACTTGCGAAGCTCTGTACCTGTCAACAGCCGCTCCGACGCCTGCTTGCAATTCGAAGCACTTGTCCCAAACGGAGACCAACTCGCCCAATGGCGCCTTCAACTCCTTGTTCATGCTCGGTAGGGATTGGATGGAACAAAATACATGGAGACTTCTGTAGTATTAGGGTTTAGGATGGTTAGTGGGGAGCCAAGGAATGTGTAAATCAAGGGCTGAGTTGCCTCCTTTTTAACCAAGCACTGGTAAGAGTCCAGTTTGGGGTTTGGCGCACCCATGGATGCCTTAAATCAGTAGGTTGAAGATGTAGGGGCTGAGTTCAGCCATAAGGGTTAGGAGTTAGCGCTAGGTCTTAGGATTGAGAGGCGGTTAGGATTTTGAAATTTATAATCTTAGAAGAATTGAGGGCTTCCGCGTGCAGGCGACAACCTCAGCCCTGAACCTGAAACTGCCGTCCTCTCAACTTCCATTTTGGAGTTTCTGAGTAGCGTTGGCTGGTGAGGCGCTACTGACCCAAGGAATATGTGTACATCCACATACGGATTCTAAGAGGACTATGAACGCCCGTTTAGCAAATTATCGCGTGATCAGTTTCAGCAAATACACATCTCTGATTCGACTAAGGCCTGTCCTCGCACCCTTTGCGCATCCCTGACTCACTCTGTACTGGCGGTCAGGACGGAAGGAAGGAAGGATCTTCAGCGTGAATGGATTCAAGTCTTGGGTATGGGGTGGGGGACTGTTACAAAGCATTATATAGAGACTACGCTGCGGATCCATTCCTCGTTTCCTTACCAAACCCGAAGCCCTGAGTAGTTTCCATTATTTTGTCAATTCCAACCTTACCTGCTAACCACCAGTAGGAGCATGGCTGAAGTTCAAACACTGTTTCAAAGTTTTAGATGTTGCTGCTCGGCATCGGTCTGCGACCCCGCATGGACTGACCGACGCATGGAGCCTTGGCTTTGAGTGGCGTGATCGTGTATGTTGGGCTTGGGTCCAGCAGGACCCCTTGCTAGTTTCAACAGCAAACTGCGCTTGCAAATCCAACTTGGGCGTCCTTATCCTTGGGTTTTTCAAGCTCCCAGACACCAGTACGCATAAATATATGCAGAGCCAAATCTGTCAGATGCCCGTGGTCAGGAAATATTGCACATCTGCCAAAGCTCGTGATCCTGTTGGGGTAGATTGAAGCACAGCCCCTTGCAACCAGCTGCCCAAGTGAACAGACCAGGCCTCCTAAACCCTCAACCCTGAACTGTGTGACGAGCAGATGCCATCCAGCAGACAGCCTGCTTGGTCCGAACCCCTCCCACTTGGCTGTTAATACCCCTCAGAAAATGCTAGTGCATAGGGTCTCTGTGAAACCAAGCGTGAAATTCAACAAGTGTCCCGGAGGCAAACCACTGGCTTTCCGCCTGCCGTACACCCTTTTAAAGCCCGTGACGAAATGTTTAGGGCGGACCGTGCTGACGTGCAAGTCGATTCGACACACCAGCAGTCTAGCTTAAGTCCTACCAGAGGCCGGGACATCAAGCTTCAGAAAGATGCAAGGCATAGTTCAGGCATGCAGTTCCGATTGATCTTGTTGCTGCTCTGTGGCTGCTCCGCTCGTCAGTTTCAGCCTTGCCCTGTTGAAGGCATCGAAGCTTCAAGCGGTACATCTCAATCTGCATACGGCCAACCCATCAGGTGACAGCTTTCAAGATCAGGGTTCAGGTTATCCTTTTAATGTTTAGCTGGGAACCGGGGAAAATAGCCTGTTTGTAATCCCTCAGTCCCTCACCCATTTCCCCCACAACTAAACATGAGCACGTTATCACACGTACTTCGTTGTCCAGGGATTGCAGCTCTTGAAACGATTCGTCTCTGGAGTCTATGGTCCGCAGGTTGCCTTCAAACTTCCTGAAGCTACAGAATGCTCGCATTTCTGACATCGATGTTCTTGCCAACTTGCTTGGCGAGGAAAAACGCCGAGCCTTTTGCTTTCTGCTAGTCTTACTGGTACATAGCAGGGGATGAAGGACTGAGTCATCATAAGCACAAAACAGAGGGACTACCTCGGGAGTCCTACAGGGATTCGTCTCCTACTAGCCACCAGCAAGGACTTTGGCGAGGCAGGGGAAGCTTCAAGAGCCTTCTTCGTGGTGCTGGCAAACTGGGCCACCAGTCATGTATGAGACCCTTCTTCAGGCCAGAATAGCACCACAGTTGTACTATTGTAGGCATGGCATGTGTCAACATCTCAAAACGTCCTCCCTAAACATTTTTGCAGATTCTTGACAGTGCATCTGGATCTGTCAAATTTGTCGCAATTGGCAATTGGCCAGTACTTCGCTCAAGCCACATGTGTGTTATCATGCAGCCCATGAAAACAGATCCGTTTCTTGGGAGAATACGAGCCATCATAGCTCTAATTTAATGCTTATTGGGTTTCAAAATACTAACAATCCAAAAGCTACGCCCAGCAGTGTCCCAGCAACGTTCTCACAACCCCTTCCCTAAGATCCATCATGATTTTTCTTTGAATGTGGATGCTGCGCAGCTCGGGCTCCAGCCTAACCATTCAAGAAGCCTGAATAATTGACAATATCACTTTGAAGTCTGCTGGAGCTATGCTACACCCAAAACTATACAAGGGCGGTAGGACCATAGTGTTGGTATTTAGTCATTCAGGCTTCTACGTTATGAACCAGTAGAGGAGCAAGACAAGATGATAAGAACAAACAAAATCTTCTAAAACCTCCTTCCAATCTCTATACATCTCGAGGGCCCTCCAGATACCCCTTACGGATGAACTGCTTCCAGCAAGATTATCATTTGCATGCCACGCTCCTCAAGTAAGCCAATCCCACCGTTCACGTTTACAACACTAACGAACCCATCTCCATCATCCCTTGCCTCCCGGATGTACTCGATGCCTTGAAGCAGGCAGGCAGTTTCTTACTGATGGATGGCAGAGCATGAAAGAATGACCTCCAAAGGCTGGTAATTATGAGGGAATATATCACAAGGACTACTATGAAGATCCATTCCTCCATTCCTCTGTTCCTTGCTGACCACCATTATGGCTTATGGCTTTTTAACTCGTCCCTGGGAAGCCAAACAAAAGTGATAAGAAAATCCATCCCATTTGCATGAGATGCGGGCAGGACCTGAAACACCTTTCTGCACACGCCCCTGATTTCACATGTTTTTTTCGAGTGTGTGTAGATTGAAAGGCTCTGGGGGGGTTCCTCGGATCCTTTTCGTGTCCCTGCGTAAAATTCGAATTATTTTAATATGTCGAATGACTGTATTCTTTAAAAAACACCTTGAGAAGAGAATCAGTCTGGACCTGGCTGCAAGGATCTTGGATACCTGCCCAGCTTATTACAGTGATGCATGGTGTCCAAATTCTTATCATGGTTGTAACATGACGACAACTAGAATATTGGAGGAATCTTATAGGATCGAGGCTTGCTTCATCTCGTCAGGGCACGCCGAAGCCCTTCATTTTGAAGTTGTTCTGTAATGTAGGGTCCTAAACAATTCGCGACATAGCGAGCTAGTGCCCGGACTGCGCTCCGACCACTTTCGCGGACCCCGCACATCAAGATCCATGTTCCCCCTCTGACGGAAGGCAATTGCTCTTAGGGTAAGGTCCAGTAACGCACGTCACAAAGCGTGTGGACTAACGGGCCGAAGCTTGGACTACTGGGCCGAAGCTTAGACTAGTGGGAAGGATCCCTAGACACATGGGACGACGCAAAACTTGAATCTGAATTCTCACGCCCTTTGACCAATGGGGCGCGACGCAGACTGGTGGGAACGATCCTTGGACTAATGGATTATTTTGCCGTAGCATGGATTAATGGGAACGATCCCTGGGCTAATGGCCGAAGCTTGGACGAATTCGGCGAAACCCTTGGGCTGATGGGGCCTGCTTGGACTTGTGGGCCGGAGCCTGGACGAATGGGAACGATCCTTGGACCAACTGGAACGATCCTGGGACGTCGAACATGAATGTTGTCATGGCTTGGACATGGTTGCTCGTCTGGTAATCGGCTGGTCCTGAAAATGGTCCTTACTGCGGTTTGGGTATGGGTCCTCTGGTAATCGCAAGCGCGAAAAGATGAACGTTAGTATCGTTTGGACACGGGTACGTTGGTAGTTAAAATTCACTGAAAATGAACGTTGTCATGGTCATGGTTGATCAGGTACTCACACTCAGTAAAAGATTGACATTATCATGGTTTGGACATTTGGGTGCTCTCGTGAGCGCCTGCTCGTGGGGTTGAAGGCTATCATTGTTGGGATTTTTCGGGGTCATGGCGACCAACAAGGATATGCGGCTGGGGGGCTAGTCTGAGAACATTGGAGGAAAAGCAGCAGGCCCTGCGCGAAGCAAGTAAAAGAATCAGACGTGCCATGCGCTACAAGCAGACGAAGCGAGACAGGTTGACCCCGTAGAAACTTTCTACAACTTTGGCTTGGCGAAAACAACTCCTTTTCAGGTCAAGACTGTTCTCGCTGCACGACCCACTAGTTCCGGCATTCTGCTGCTTCGTGTGAGTTATCAAAAATCATGTAATGTCCATGCCGAAGACAGAATTCCATGCTAAATGCAGCACTTCGTGCGATGGACGAATTCTCCGGCATATCTTGTCGAGCCTCCATAGCAAAACTTCCCTTCCCGTCTTCCGGAGCTTCTAAATTTGGCTCCGCGCTGTGGGTTCAGCATTTTTTACCCATGAGCCTCCAATGCTGGTCCTGCCAGCTCTGTCACGACAAGGAAAATCTGCAAATTAGAGAGCATGAGCGTTTTCATGCGCGTGCCCAGTATTTAACGCATTGCGCCTTTTCGTGTAAGCATGTCGAGCCTTCCTACATAGAACCTCACTTCATATCTTGAAGAGTCCAGAAAAAGGGTACAGATGCTGAGCTTCCTTCTTTTCTTCCAAGTGCCTCAAATGCTGGCCCTGCCAGCAATTTCACCGCTCATACAGCCTGCCAAGTCTGCCTGCTGTGAACATTTCTGGGCGCCAGCTGTCTACCTTGCAACAATTAGCAACACTTAGCGTGGGGATTTGGGATACATTTTTCTGCAGTTATGTAAAGACTATAAGGGAATAACACTACATTCCCTGAAGCTGAGCTTGCCTTCTCCGCACTTAATAAACAGACGCCTTTGATGAAATAGGGGTACTCTTGGGGACCCAGGGGTATATAGAAATTACTGGGAATAATAATGGCCCTTGCTGAACAATTTCGAGGATGCTTTTGAGCAGCTTCCACATCCCCCTGTACCAGAGTTGGGCTCGCACCCAACTGCGCGCGTCTTACCGCTGAGTGCTTGACGCATGTCATTGATTCGGCGTTCCCAGTTCTCCTTGTTGCGAATTGGAGTTTTGGCTCACAAGCCGGGAGCTGCAAGCTTCTAGTAAATTTGAGGATTACACGGGGAGAATGGGGGGTCCTGTAGCAGGTGCGATCTGTCACGTTCCGGGTCCTGATCTTCGTTGCAAGCTTCACTGGCGTAGGTTCCAAACTCATGTGCATGAATAGGCTGTCATGTGGTGGAATTTGATTGATTCCAGGTATTGCCCCAACCCTGAGAAGAACATTCGAAACCCGCGTTGCTGAGTCCGTTGGACACTCAAAAATCAAAGTTTAGGTACCCTGCCCCTAAGAAGCTTCCATGCAATCTTACTACTCCTGAACTGCGTGCTCGAAGCTAGCAGAAGATCCAGAAGCCCGAAGAAACCTAAACCCTACACACGGGCTAAAACCTAAAGGTCTAAGAATGCAAGTTAAAGGTGTGCTATTAATTGCGCAGGGGTGTACAGCTGAACCTCTGCCAGGCCCAGATGACTTGGCTGTCATGGATTGACTACCGCAAGTCTGCTCGTCAAAGTTGTAGAAGAGTGCAGCAAAACAAGGAAAAGCCTCCACTAACACAAACGTCAACAGGCGCGAAGCCGCACGGTTGCAGCATTCCAGAACGATGGGCTTAGATGCCTCCAATAAAGTGGGTTTCTGCCGCTGTGTTGGGCGGGTTGCGATACTGCGGGGAGTTGCAAACAGCAACTGCAATGGCTTAATTTAACGCCGGGTTGCAGTACCCTGACTCAGCACAGGACAAGTCTGCAAGCCACGCATGGAAGCTCACGTGGCTGGTGCTCTAGTCTGCCGGACCTACTGGCAAACAGTTCAACAGAACATGAATGAGGTCGAGTCTAAAGTGTGCAGACTGAGGCCGACCATGTCAATTCTGTTCACTGAGAGCCTTCCCGCTCACAGCCCCTAGAAACCCTTTAGAGTCTGTTATGATGTTCCATCTGCCCTGGGATGCTCCAAAGAAATCGTGGTTCATTGCAACAAATATCTTTTGGGGGGCCTCCCTTGGGAACAGGTTGCCGGCTAGGATCTTTTTCCTGCTCGATCTTGTCACACGCCTTGAGCTTCTCCTGTAATGAGCCATGTGGCAGCTGCAAGAGGGGATCTGGTGTTTCAATCTGCTTGGGGAGGACAGCGTGGATGAAGTCAATATGGTATTGATTTCAGGGCATTGTACGTTGCAGGCACCACTCAAGCCTCGTGGATAGCTGAAATACAGGTAAAAATGATGGTAGCAATGATGTAGTAACAAGTCTAGTAGTTCCAAAACCATGATAGTTAGGAGGTCTACAGTCATGGGTCATGGCACAGGCGGCGCCTCCCAGTCATGCAGCCGCTTGTAGAGGAGCCTGTCCTCAATTTTGTGTGCAAAACATGGTATGCTTAGGCACCCTGTAAGGTCGAGTCTTAAGGACATGAGAATGCAGGCTTTTGGGGGTTTAGAAATTCAGGTTGAGCAGCAGTCTAGCGCTTGGTTTTTTTCAGAAGCATCGCAATACATGCCTGTAATGGAACCGCCATTGTCTGCTTGTGTGTTTTACGAAGCATTTCCTGGGGTGCTCAGGGTACTGAAGTTCAACAGGTCCTGCATGCACAAGCAAGGTTTAGAGATGTGCCCATGTTGCATGCACCATTGCAAAAAATAGTTGTTTTTGCAGGGCCCTGTTTGGGCTTACATGTTTGTTGGGGAAGGGTAGGTATAACTACACAGGTATCGCAAGGGTGCTGCGAGAACTCATGTGCGCTTCAATGCAAAAAAAGACGAAGTTTCCTTGCCGACTGTATACCAAGGCTGACAGACTTCTCCTGCAAGGGAGCACAGTGCTCTTACAGTATACATCTTCTCACAAGGTGTAGCGTGGGGACCTTTGAGATATTGGTTTCTCGTTCGTTGCAAGATTCTTTAAGAAAAGTCTTGAGAAACTCCGATGTGGGGTTCGGGTTCCCGCAGTCGTGGCACCGTAACAAATCATTCCGGGGCCAACCTCCTACATCAAAAATCCAGACCGGCACATTGGTGTCCTTTCAAGACTTCTCAGTAGTGGAAGCAATGGTAGAAGCAGAAGTACGAGCAGTAATTAGAAGGAGGAGTATTAGTAAAGTAGTAGTAGCAGCAGTGAAAGTACTCGTACTAGTACGATGTCCTGGCTCATGCACAACAAGTTGAACACCCAAATCTGAAATAGAAATGCAGCTCACTCGCAGGATCTGTACAGTTGGGCGCTTCAGAGGCTCTAGATTATGGTAGCGTGCATTCACGTGTTGCAACGTTCTCATGGCTCATGATTGCACATGCCATGTGCTTGCTACAGCTAAAGTCCAATCGCGTACTCTCCCTCCCTGCCCCGGAACCTTCCAAAAACTAAATTGGCTGCTCAAACTGTTTTCAGGACATTCTCAATACTCCCAACCCATCTGCACACCTTGGACATGCAGAACTGCAGTGTGGAGACTCCACTCCGAATCCCAACAGCCCAGATAAATTTGGAATAAATAGTGTCGCTCCATCGCCCGTGCTTGTCGCAGACTGACCGGCCCCACCAAGAGCAGATGCGGACGCATCTATTCATTTCATATTCACTATCGCGGGCTAGCGCGCACACCATCAAGGCTGGCGCGGCCAATGTGTACTCTAAACCTCATATCAATTTCACATGGGAAGGTTTAACCGCTGCTTTTTTTGGAGTACTACTAAATCACTTTTAGGGGCTACATAGCCCTCATAATAATTCTGTCTTAAGTAGGGAAAGCACGAGCTCTAACCACGTAGCATCCGATCCCATCGGCTCTTACATGTCAAACTATTGCCTAGCATGGACTCTGACCATGCCAGGGTGCAATGAGCAGTGCCTGCCCAACGGAGAGATCTCCCTGACCAAAGGGAAGCTGAAAAGGAAACAGGCTCTACTTGGGGTCATTATTAGCCCTGTTCCTCCAAAAATGGTCCTCATCATGTTAGCACCAGCATCCATACGAAGTTTGTATTCTGGGTATTTGGGAGGTCAAGGTCCTGGTTACTTCTTTCCCTGGCCCCCACATGTCAAGAGGAAATCGTAGGGAGATGGTCTGTGACAATAATACTCAGCAACTGGTCTTTAACTACTGGTGTGCCCTTAACTGCCTGCACTCTTGGTTCGTAAGTCCTGCCCAAGGTCTTACAAAACACGGAGAAGTCCAAAACACAGGCAAGTTCTGAGAGCTGAATTCTGCTGCAGTGCGCACAGGCCAGCAGACCTGCACTTGAACCGCCTACGGGGAAGGGAAGCAGTAATGAAAAAACAGGTGAATCTAGGGTTTAGGGCCGCTCAAGCCCATGGACACCTGAATCAACGTCCAAATTTCTTCCTGGCTTTTCATGGATTATCCCTGCCTGTGCTCCTCGGACTGGTTTGTTCAAATGATGGCCCTGATTGGAATTGCTAATCCAGCGTTCGAAAAACAAGTCTGAAACACCGTCACCTCCGGCTTATCATAATAGGGGACCATCACGATCAGGATTCTTTTTTCTCAACTCAAAGGCCTTTGCGGACCCTCGGGAAGAGTGGAGATTGTAAGCGCATCCCTCGTTAGAAGAATTCCCTTAGAAACTCCCACTGTGGACCAAGCCCCAATGCCTTTACTCACTAAGCCCACCAGCCTGCTTCTCAACAGCCACCGCTCCGCTGGAGCGCAGAACGTCCAAGAATTTGGAAAAGCACTCCCGCACGAGCTCTGCCGCCTGCTTAGAGCTTAGAATTCAGGACTTGCTGTGGTGGGGTGGGCCAGGACGAGCAGCAAGGCTTGCCGAGCGCATTGTGCTCTGCGAAATGCTGCTCTGGCCCGATTGTAGCTGCTCCAAAAAATGAACCCCTTTACCATGTCCAACCATCCATGCGACCTAACCTGTTGCGAGCTTGATCCAAGTACTCTCATCAACCACCCTGCACCCACTAATATCAAATATTTCTGATAACAGACCGTGTACATTGGGGATATATTTGCTCGTGGGGATGGTGGTTGCATTGCACAACCTCACCCTCAGTGCGACAGTTATGAGATCCTTGGTGACCTTCCGCGGTGGTCTCTCGCAAGCCTCGCGTGATCTCTGGGTGACATTAAGCCCTCAGTACTGCTTGACTTAACGGTGCTTCTGGATGGAGGATGGAATGCACCTACTATTCTAGGCAGGCTTATTAGGAAAGATGAGCGTTTCCCTTAGCCGCAATTCGAGTAGCAAGCTTTAGGGACTTCAGAATATCACCTAGTTGGAATAGGGCAAAGACATATTAGGTCACTCCTCAGGTGTGAGCCGGCAGTAAACAGGACGCAGGCGCAGCCCATTGGCAGAAAAAAGGTGACAAGCTCCGTCTGATAAAGCAGCCATGGAAAGAAACACCCGTCCATTTCTCGGTGATGGATGCTCACTCTCAATCCCTTGCAGACTGAACCCTTCACCCAAAATTGCATGCCTGTTCCAGAGCTTCGCTGTGCACTTGATGAAGCCAAAAGGAAGGGCTTCCAAAAAGAATGATGAGGTCCCCTGTTGGGGGTCCCTTATTTCGAGGAAAAGACTGTTGGGCTCTAAATTGGTGCTCCCCCAATGTATGGAAACGCCCATGTTTGAGTCTCTACTTACTCTTCCTACAAGAAAACCGCCACAAGGTCTTTGGGAGGCGGGGCGGGGGGTTCGCGAGATTCCCCCTAATCCTCCGTACCCAGGTCTCCCCGCAGGTTTGCTAGCTACATCTTTGTGTCTCCTTCTAGCCCGTCCTTGCCTGTCCAGCCAGATGCAGAACCCAGGTACCTGAGGGTTTCCTAGGAAGGGATACTATAACACTGACACAAAGAGACTACAGGAGATTAAAATTAACTGGCCATAACTCGACCTTGCTCTTCCTACAAGTTATCGGGAGCCTGTGAGCGGCAGTTGGTGGAGTTCAAGAATCTTCGAAAAAGGCCATTCAGGGCTGCCTGAAACAAGATGCTCTCTAATTCAGGCTGCAGGCTTGGTTTCTATGCTTCTGGGTGACAGTGGGACAAATGCAGGAGGCTCCAGGAGCAGAAAAAGCAAGAATCCTCGCACTGTTTAGCCAGGCTGCCCTTGAGATTCAGTGCTGGGCAAGAGATGGAGATCGAGAACAGTGAGGAACGCTCCATGGCTGCAATGTAAGCCCATTGTCATTCCAAATATCCACGCTGGGCTTGCAAGATGCGAGGTTGGGGAGCTGGCATGCGTATGAGCATCAACTAATCTAAGGGCCGAAGTAATATAGGGTTATAGGGTTTGGGGGTACATTGTACTAATGGTTGTATAAGCCGTGTCCGGAAGAATCTTGGTAATGATTCCAACTTACGGAGCAATCGCCGCAGTTCTGAAGGTATGGTATCATTCTTGGCCTGACGCTTACTCCAACTGTGCCTCAGGGGCTGAAGCACAAGGGAGCCAGAACCTCTAAACCAAAAAAGCCTAAACCGTAAACCTTGAACAATGAACTCAACATCTTCTCTAAAACTCCAAACCCTCACAACTGAATTTCCAACCCTAGATCCTACGCTGGCCAGCACCGCCCGTTGTTCGGGCAGCCTGTTGCCGCTTTTGAGCCGTCACGTTAATGTGAAAGTCAACCGAAGTGCATCGGGTTTGGGGTTTCAGGCCTGGGGTCCAGGGTTTCAAACCTCCCTTTCGAACCTCAATCCTGAGATCTTGCGGTCACCACGCATGTTGTCCCACATCGCGCATCTGGCAGCCTTTTTCTGGTGGCGCGCCGTGGATCTCGTGACGTTTTTTCCAGGGTGCGGCCCAATCACTCCGCTTGCCGGAGCATCTGTGAGCATGGGCACACATGTTTACGGTTCCGACTTGAATCCTACTACACGCACATCACGCATATCCGCTTTGCAAGGTACACGGCCTTGTTGGACTCCGGGATCTTTCGCCCTTTTGAACTCTGAAGCTGATACCTTCATTACGTGGCCTTAGCGGTTCATTCTAATCGTGTGTAAGGAACCATGCAAGCATGTAGTTTGCGATGCAAAGACCTGGGCTAGGTAGACTTCCGCTGTCTTCGTCCAGTTTGGATGTGGCTCCTAGTCGGCTCTCGTCAGAAGAGTGATTGAGCAACCCGGCATGAGCTTTGTGCGCGGCTGTCAGTGTTCCTTCAGCTTCTTGAACTTGCGAGCATCTCCAAGCACGAATGAAACAGACCAGCTGCGTGGGGAGCCCAATACCCCTGTGATCAGGGATATACACCGAATCATACGGGATCTCAGTACCATCAACGGTGTGTTTCTTAATGGAAGGCCCTCCAATGGAACAGGTACGCAGGTGCAAGCGCCGTGTCTTGTTGAGCTGCAGGATGTTTATGTAATGAAAGAAGCCCTATACAAGGGTGCCATTAGCGGCCTTTCGGGACCTCAGTGGGCCTTGGCAAGATCTTCGGGAGTCATTAGGCATGAGTCCTCCTCTAGATGAGGCCCCATTAAGGATTCCTCAGTGAGAGCAAGAACATTCTCTTCTTCCCTTGGCTGGCAGGGCTACCTGCTTCCGAGAAGCAAGGGAAAATCAAATCGGATTTACAGGAACACTAGGGCTTAACAATAATGTAGAGAGTTCAAGGCCGTGAACAGGGTTTTGCTAACAACCCCCCCCCCCAATGGATCCTGTAGGAATCACATTCCTGTAACATTGTTCGAATGTCGGAGTTCGGGGCTACCGGAACCCTCTCATTCTTTGCATCTGTGAAGAGACACGGTGGCACTAAGCTCAGACTGCATGCCAAAAACGTTTCTAGCGTAGTTACTGTTGCACTTGGATGTGCCAGGAAAGTCAAGGGTGGACTCGTCATCTGCAACCAAAGACAAATTGCCATGAAGCAAGCACTAGAACGAACCAATATTAGGGTGTACTCGGATGCTGCATCTCCAAACCATCGAACACTGACAGCAGCGCCTGTCTGTTAAACATAAAGCCCCACTCACCTAGAGCTGTCGGTGCAAGTCTGGGGCCAGGGCATGCATTGGATTCAAATTTATCGAACCAAGGGCCACTTGGATTTCACTTCTGTTACTTCTTGCAGCTGCAAACGGTCTTTGGCTCGCGCAGGCTGATGAAGAATATTTGCAAAAGCCTGAAACAAGGCCATGCGCTTTCCATAGCAACCAACAACCATCTGGGGCAAGGTCGGGATAGGTCGTCTTGTTTTGTCCTGCAGTTTTTGTAAGTTTTAGAACCTCAACTAGATGGCAACTTATGAGGTCCCTATTTGCTCCCGCTACCGTACACGCCCTTGCCCGACTAATGCTCCCTTGAACTAGCCTCAATTAACCCTGGATTGGCCTAATGAGGAGGAACTTTGGGAGGGGTATGGGTATTGTTGATAAAAAACTTGCATGACTCAACATGCCCCGGAAGTTATGCTAGTTTAGTATAGCAGCAGCACAGCAAGTCCATGCAGGGTTTCTGTGAACAAAGCAATTACGGAAAAACCTTCTGACTTCTTTAGAACCCCATAGATCCCCAGAGTCCCGATGGCCGCCATCCCCATTTGCGAAACGCCCAATTTGGGCTACGTTGATGTGGACTCCAGGACCCTTGGGCTTTACAAGCTGGCATTCCGGCATCTGTGCAGCGTGCCGTGGTGGGACGTGCCAGGAAAGGATGCCAAGATGTCGCAGCACCCGCAGCGCAGCAAAGCAGCAGCGCATGCTGGCAAATGAGCCTTTGAGTGAAAACGCCGAGGCAGACAACGAGTTAGGTAGCAGAGCTCACGCGAACGCCCTCAAGACAAGCCTCCAGCCTAGCTTGCAGCTCCCAAAAACAGTATCGCCTTTACAAGTCCTTGAAACGAAATCTTCATTTCTTCCCGTGAACCCCCACAACGTGTCCCTTGCCAATTACACAAGCTTCCCATACAGTTTCTTGACGAACAAAGAAGGTGCCAAAAAACCCTACGTAACCACGTGTGCCGCCACTCTTTGCTGACATCGACCGAGCCTGAAACGACAAATTCACGTAAACGATCCTCACGCAAATCTTTCATTCAGGCGCTGCTGCCCATGCGTATCAAGCGCTCTCATCCTCATCAGATTCGTCGTCGCTGGCATAGATGTCCCACCTCAAGCTCGTCTCAAAAACAAGAAGACGTAATTGTTGTGCTTGTCTCCCGCCATCCAATATCATGTTACTAAAGTGCGAAGCAGAGCAGGCCCCAGCAACCTGAAACTGCAGTCCAGTCGCTTCTTCTCATGAAGATGTTCCAAAAGCAGGTCCTCCAGCAGGCGTTTTAGTTCGAGTTTGGGGTTTGGGGCTCAGGTTTAAAGCTTGGAGGGATTGGAGTTTAGGGTCCCGCTGCAGGAGTGCTTGTCATCGAAATCAAGTGCCGCTGAATTAAGCTTTACAGGTTTTTCGGCGCGTTCCAAATGACCATGCCATTATGTTTTCAAGCAGCGCACGCTCGTGTGGCGGCTAGTGCAACTCCACTCTTTAGAGAGAGCAATCTTGTCCTGTAAAGCATTTTGGAGAGCGGGGTCTTCCAAAATTTGTTCTTGCTCAATGTATCACTACTAGGTGCACCCTGCAGACCCCTAGGAATAACAATGCGGGTTAAGAACGGGATAGTGCGGGTCCTTAATCAGGATTTCACAGGGCATGTTTCTAGAAACACTCAGTACTTGCAGTAGGAAGCCCCTAAGCCCCTGTCCTTGCGCGTTATCAGTCCCCTCAGGCGGCTCTGCTCATCGAGGACGGGCAGGTGTCTAAGCCTTAGAAGTTTTGGTCTTGTGTCTCATGAAACGCGATTGATTGTTATTTTCAGGTGTTACACATTTTTCGGTTTCGACGGTTGTCGGAAGCACTACAATAACTGTCATTATTATAGATACAACAAGTATTCTTGATTGCTAATTAGTATGACCATTATCTACGTTTCATTCCTAGGCGAGCTGCCCGATGGAGCGGAAAATCGCAAAGCATCGCAGCACCGATGCCTCAGCAACATGTTCAACAGGCTCTGGCATGGACATGCCATTCTGCAGCTGGAATGCTTGTATATAAGAGTTTCTCAAACTAGTTTCCTAATTTCTTCCCCATTTTGAGGAGCAGCCAGATGAAGTTGCCTTCCTACATCACATCAACAGCGCAGCAGGAAGACTGAAGCTGTGGTATATCTAAATCTTGACTGCAAACCTATGGGGCAGCCTATAGTAGAGTCCTACAGGGTTTAGGGTCTAGGTTTCAGGGCTCGATACCGTAACCTAAACTTTCCTATCATGTCTGACTGATGCCGTATGATTCCCTCCATAATTCTGTTTACAACTCGTTCTAGAATTCCACGAAAATTCTTTCTATTAGTCTTAGGATCATCCTCTATTTACTATCCCCCAGACCCAAGCCCACACCGTAAGGCCGTAAGAGGTGGGTGAAGGGGGTCGAAGCTTTCGATTTCATCCCAGCCCAAAGTTTAAGATGCCGAATGATTATTCACTTTTGGGGAGGTGGAGTTGGTTGTTATTGGGGGGAGGTGATTATACGGTTCAATCCAGAAAGATTAGATACCCAGCCTTGTGTGGCACAGTGTATGCTGCGCGATTCATGTACGGCATCAGGTTGACCTGCACAAGGTCAGAGCTACTATGCCACAATGGGATTGGGAAACATGCGAGAGTACCGCAGAGCTACTATTCTAGGGCGGCCAAATCATCAGAATGGCGTTGGGGAGTATATTCTACGATGCTTTTAAAAACGACTATGCTGGAACATTTTTGAATATTCCTTCTGCCCACTGGCAACCCTACATCTCTACGTGCATGCATCCATGGCAGAAGTGGCATGCGGTCACGCAGCGCACATGAACAACTGCACACGACTCCATCGCCTGTTTGTCCAAGTCCTCTTCGGATATCTGCTCCAGAATCCTGTGTTTATGTTCGCAAAGGGTATCTCCGCATAGGGAAACCCGAGGAAGTTTCAGGATACGCATGGAGTATGCGGGATTATGCAGGAACAACAAGACCAACTTGTTGCGTTCCCTTGCCCAAAGCAGCTGAACCTTTTATTCAGCTACTGAAGAGATACCTCTCTTGGCAAGTAGAACACCAGGAAAGCGTCTCTTCTTGGCGACCCAGTCTACGAAGCAGCATTCCATGGAATCTAAAGACCTAGGTTCTGCTTTGACAGTCAGTATATAGTATCCCTCTAAACCAATGAGGGACATTGTTGATAACATGTGGGGGTTCCGAACATTATCGCTGGTGAATATCTGATGCGCACGTTATAGCTTCCTTCAGATTCTTTTCTAGATGTAGGGTAACGAAGAGCCACCAATGAACTCCCATATTTTCACAGGACAGCCGTGACCTGTGAAAACGAACCGTCATATACACCCAGAATACTGTTTTCCTTACCTCCTTACAATGCGGACTCCCATAAGACATACCGAGACTCTCTAAGTCAAACACAACCTCGATTTCTGGAAACCCACCTTATCTGGAAGCTTTGGATTCCAAGTTGTTGGCTCAGCGGCTCTTCCGGAGTGAGGTTATACACCATGGGATGCACGAGATCCTTCTGACCCCCAAAGGCACCTTGCAGGCAGAATCTAGCGTAGGCCCAATCGCAGACCTACTCCCTCAAGCTCACATGACTGAAGAAGGCTGAGACGGCTGCCAGATTGACGTTTTGAACGCCAGAAATTCTGCACTTAGCCAGCATGGCAGCACTGAACAACAAAAACTCCCAGCAGGTGAAACCCTTGCACGCGCCGAAGTAACTTGTTTTTGATGACTGCAACTAGAAAGGAAAGGCAGTAGTATTACTGAGAGGACAAGGGCTTCTCTTTCCACCACTGCTACTGCTGGGACTATACAAGCTGCCGTACCAATGACATTAACCCATGCTGCCAAAGGCCGGCCTGCGAAAGCCAACCACGGGCTACAATGGCATGTGCGAAAGAGAGACAATATCGGACCTCCATGCTGTGCAAAGCGTACTCAGTCACCTTGGTACCACCTGCTTAGCAAGCAGAGCTGCTACTGTACCTCTTCCTCCTCCTCCTCCTCCTTCTTCTTCTTCTTTAGCACTGGCTCCCTGAATGCATCAGCAACCAAAGTCCACCCCTAGTTTCTCGAATTCTTTCCTTTCTACATCCCCCGAACTAACATGAAACCCCAGGCGGACAGTGGTCTTTGAAGATCCCGTTTGGGGTTCCATGTTAGCTTAGGGAAGGGTAACACCTCATGCCCCAGCCCAAACCCTAGGCCCTAGACCCCACCCACTTTCCTTGGCTAGCTCGGAATGAAGGAATGGATCCTTTTTGTAGGCCCTACATGACCTATTACAGCACTGTCCATTTTCTTTTCAATTCCTGCATTCCCAGCTAACCAAAGGCCAGCCAACGCCCAAGCCGGCCTTGATGATTCGCTTCGAAGCTGAACCTCTTGCCTTCGCGGCACAGCGGTTACAAGTGTGTAATGAGAAAAAAACAAAAGTCGAAACTACCGGTTGAATTTAGCACTTAAGGTCCGGGCCCTAAAGCCCTAAGCCCCGTTTGCAGGTTCATGAGCAGCTGGTGTTGTCAATAGCTATTCTTGGTTATGCCAAAAGCCAAAATACTTATCACCCTGTATGTAAGTTCAACATCGTCAACAGGCCTCGCTCCAGGATATGAAGAAGCTCACTGCGCCGAATGAGACCCAAGAAGACGCCTGAGGACCTGGCTATGCAAAAAGCTTACAAGGATCTTCGCGCTTTCTCAGAAACATGTAGTTTTCAAGGGGATTATAGAGCATGTGTGGGGTCTAGGGGGTCTAGGGTATGCATTTTGATTTAGGGCTTCAGGTTTTGTAAGACTGGGCGCTCTAATTAGTAGGTCGCTTCAACAAACTATGGGGGGGTCAGGTTTAGGGTTTGGGGTGTCTCTGACACAAGATGTCTCGAACATGTAAAGGATGTTTCGTGAAACTCCTACAAGGCCTTCTAGGTTCGCAGGAACGGCCTTCAGTAGAGCATGGAGTCCATTCCTTTGGCGTTGGGAATGGAATTTGCTTCATTCTGGCCGAGGTTCCAAACAAACAAACGTGCTAAGTTTAGCATGAACCATGTCTGTGTAGCATCAAGTTTCTCACGGGGCGCGTCTCGTTTCAACATGCTTTTGGGCTGGTAAATGTCAGAGGAATTCAGGGACCCAAAAGTCAGAACCAGAACTGCTATGAATATGCAACTGGTTACATTACACGCCCCCTGCAACGTACGGATTCCCCCCTACCCTTGATTCCAAACCCAAATCCATTGAGAACTTTATGCAGGTTTGTCGTGTGGACATTCTAGACACAGGGCGCCCTCGGGACCCTAGGTATATATGCGTGTTGCAAGGCGATGTTGGGCATCCTATGAGGAATTTTGAGAAACTTCCACATCCATGCAATGGTGCCGTTTGTCTGTGCCGCCCCTCAGGAATCTCACTGCTGCTGAAGGGGGAGTGGGGGAGTGGATCCCTCCAATAATCCTCATAAGTATACTTACTGTTATTTCCATATTCACTCCCCCACTCCCCCCTACACACCGGAAAAAGTGGCACTATACATCTAAAGTGGCAGCCGGATGCAGGGCGCCCGGCATGTCGACGACTGGAAACCCATGGTGGTTGTGACTCTCATCCTGTCACCATCAAACTAGACCACTGCTGTGGCAAGAGTTGAGTTGCAAGGTTGAAGATACTGTATGCGTCCAACTTGCTAAGTTCCCCTCGTCCTCCAAAAAGCCTAGCCTAGGAACTATGTCAGGATGGTAACGGTCAAAGGTTTGCTACCGAGCTTACCAGCACCAGCGCTAGAAACTGAAATCTGGTCACCAAAATATCTCAGCCTGGCTTCATACAAAGAAAACAATAATAGGGTTCAGGGACATGTTTTGCTGTGATTGTGTGCAATAAGGTTTCTGGGGTGAGAATCTTTGTAACATATCTAAGCCTCTGTAGAATAATATTCCATCTGCAGAACCTATGAGATGACGTAGACCACTTCACAGAACAGAACATGTTCCCCCCAAACTGGGATCCCTGACGCCTGAGACATATAAACCCTAAAGCCCAAAACCCAAGTATAAAGTTTGTGTCCCACATATTCTCAAGCCCTAAACCGCACGCTCAAATCCCGGGCCGTGTATCCTAAACTGTAAAACTCAAAGCCCGTGTATCCTAAACTGTAAAACTCAAAGCCACAACCCAAACCTTAAAGCACGTCTCCTGAAGCAAGCCGACCAGCTGCTTCACAGGAGCAGTGGGCGGCAAAGACTTGATGTCCTGGCTGCTGTGGCTTTTGAGCACGGGGCTTTGTCAAATGAGGTACCCCTGGGCAGCCTGAAAGTTCTCAGAAAGGAAGTAATTTTCGTTACCCTATGGATTTTGGGGATCACGGAGCGATTATGGCTGTCCTTTGTGGGGGTTCTGTGAGGATTACAACTTGAGAAGCTCCCAGCGCAAGGCTTTTTCAAGCAGCTGGTTCGTAGCACAACGTATGTGGGATCCTCGTTGTTGACCACCCATATATGACTCAGCAGCAGTTCGAACAAATCAATGTTACAAAACGGAAGCCTAAACCCTAGACCCTACATCCTCATCCCTTAACAAGTTCCAGCACGCTGAAAGCCAGCTTGCCTTAGTTCACTCAGACCCTAGCCATGCTGTTGAGGGAGTGAACCCTACAAGCCTTCTAGTATACCATACTACCACCATTCCTTCCGCCTAGATGTGCTAGCCAGGGGAGGAGATAATCTTGCAACAGCAACACCTTAGATACCTTATGTCCCCGGAATGGACCCCAGGCACCCACCCAAAAAGCCCAAGTCTCGGTTCAGTCCAAGAGTCTCGGGCCATGATATCCATGGCTCTGAGGTCCAGCAGCTCCTGCTATAAACGCTGCTTTCACATGAACTGTCTACGGGGGATTTACCGGCGACTCTAGAATAAGTCCCAAGCCTGCAGACTATGTTCTATGTAATTAAACCACGACTTGTGGTGAGACAGGGTGCGGTCACAATTTTGCCAGGGTTTAGGGCTTAGGGCTTCTGGTATGGCGTTTGCAGAATTGGGGCCCCTCGAGTCTCTTTCAAGGCGAGGGGATATACACCATTGAGGTAATGAAGGAATGAGTCAACGAATGAATGAATGAAGGAGGGTATGTATGTATGTATTCCTTGGGGGAGAAAGGATTGCGTCTGAGGTGCCTCTCAAACAGTCCTGTTCCTTCGTAAATCACCACCCCCCACCCTTCCTTTGAGAAGCACTCTACAGCATCTCGAATTGCCATAACGGGAATACCCAGACCCCTATATAGACAGATCCCCTATGTAGGCCCATTACAACCCCTATATAATCCTTATATAATTCCCCCTATGGTTCTAGGGGATCTAATAATTAGATCCTTGTGGGGGTCTGGAATAGGGGGCAGCGGCGTGCAGAATGAAAGGAAGAAAAATTAGGACCTAACCCTAGACCCTAAATAGTAGCTTCCATTTTCTTTTCCATTATCCCTATATAACCCCAATCTAACCCCTATATAAACCCTATAATCCCTATAGTTTCCATTTCCATTATCCCAATTTAATCCCCAGTAGTACCCCTGCGGTTTTCAGCCTGAGAGCCCAAGACCGGAAGCCCAATAACCCGGCAACTTTAAGCTCACAAAAGGGGTTATATAGGGATTATATAGGGGTATATTATAGGGTTTCTATACGGATTATATAGGGATTAAATTGGGGGTATATATTGGGGTTATATAGGGATAATGGTAAAGAAAATGGAAACCCTAGGTCCCTTTAAAGGGTTATATAGGGGCTATATACTGCAAAACCCCTAAACCCTATCAAACGTAAAGCCCTCATCGGCCCCGAACCCACAAACGCCCTAAACTTGAAGGATCCCACCATCAAACGCCGCACCCGCAGCCTTGCCGCCCATGGGCTCCAGCAAAGGCACGTGCCTTAGCTCAAGGCCAACTTTAAGTTCAAGGTCCAGGGCTCAGGCCTTAAGGTTTAACGCTTATTGCCATAGGTAAATACAATTCGATGATGATTTGGTTCAGGTTCGCTTAGTAGGGTTCAGGGGGTCATTTAGCTTTTGTCATGTTTTTAATGCCTTGAAGTTGCAAATTTGAGGCACAAGCGCCCGGAGTAATTCTGAGTTTGCTTCGCCTGGAGGGTTTAGGATTCAAGGTTTAGGGCAGGGTATGGGTGTTTCCCGAAGTGGGGGGCCCTTAGGTTCCTTGAAAAGGGGGATATCGGGTATATCGTGTTGGTCTAGGGCTCCTCAAGACCGGGGGTACTTTGTCCCTTGGCTCTATTTGTGTGGTACAAGGATGTTAGAGTATATGTAATTTTTTGAGAAGCTCAACCCTCGGTGAAGGGAGGTAGCCTTGCCCATAAGCAAACGTGGCCATAGCTAAGATCTCATTGAGTGGTGACATAACAAGTTATCACATATCCAAAACTTTTGATTACACTATGCTTGGTTACTATTAATATCACATGAAATCTCATGTATCTTGTTCTGTATACCCTAAGGCCTCCTTGGGTCCTCTACAGTCCTCCTCACATGGGCTTGTGCAAAGATGCTCATCTGTAAAAGGTAGCCTTTAAAGGTAAAGCCCAGTGGGGGCACAGGAGCTGTGCGTCCAACGCACGAGCTCTCCAGGCGAGGCCCTCTGTTTCAACCCGGCACCACGCCCTTATTCAAGACATGTTTAGCATGCTCACGGCTCCATCTTGTTATGCATGGGGCTGCAGGACCCTGCTCGACCGAGAGCTTAGAACCTTCCTCTACATGAACCTGTCAAGCAAGAAACCTACTACCTGATGCACCTTCATAGGGACTGACAGAATGAATCTCTGTAGCAGTCCCTGTATCATCTCCCGTCGCAATCCCTTACGGCCAATCCCGCCATTTGCTGCGAAGCCCCAGGGAGACTATCAGGACATGGTCAGGGCTGCCTGGCTAGGCTTCTTTCGACTTCTTCTAGCTCCCTTTGCATGAATTTGGCCCTCTGAATCAAAGAAGCTGAAGGTCCACTAGCAGTCTTGAAGCAGGCACTAAGCCCTGAACACGTCCAAATTCCTCAGACTTCTGGACCCCTGAACCCTGAACCTCCGTCCTGCAAGGCTCAGCCTTCGATGCAAGATGCTTGAGCTCTAGATGCAGGTCGTAGATCCCTTCATTGAAGAGTTCTCAGCGGACAAGACTAGGATTAAGGGCCGTTCAGGGTAATTTAGGGATCCACCTTAAAATACTCATGCATGAGACACCGCTTAAGGGCATGATGTTGCAACATTGAAGACTTTCACGAAGCCTTTGAGAGGCCGGTGCGAAAGTGGCCTATAGGCCAGCCCCAGTTCTCAAACTCGAGGGTCAAAAATGGCGGTTCAGTTCTGGGGACGGAGATCCAAACAAAAACATCTTCCCTGATACTTAACATCCCAACCAACCAACACCAAAAAAAAAAACGTGCCACCCCATTGCAAGTGGGCTCTTCTGTGTATGCTTAATGTTATAGAGTTGGTGGGGTTGACATTTGGGGAAGGTGTTGCAAGTGATTTGTGCATAGTGAACACACTGCGCTCAAATTTGCTACGCGCAAGAAGGCCATGCTTCTCTGGGGGTGACCAACAGCTACCAGATTTTCCCGCGTGCTTCCTGATGCGCCTTGTTGGTAACTTGGATTGAGTTTCTTGCAACTATGCGATGAGGGCAATGAGGGTGAGGTCGAGGACCAGGACGACGACCACCGCAAAAGCTACCGGTACTTCATAGTACAGACTGAGGAAGAAGGCGCAAAACCGTCATATTCGTCATGCGGGGCAACACGTCAAACAATACATTTGTTCCTTCTGCAGTTGCAGTTGCCTGCTCGGTGACAGTGGCTACTTGCCGGGTCGTAGTCGTGGGACTTCACAGGCAGGACTTGAAAACATAGAAGACATGGAAGCTATCTACTGTATTTATTTAGTGCTGCGGGTGTAGATTGTTGATGGTCCCGCGTAATCCCCTATAATGATCCTTACAACCCATGCCTGGGGAGTTTCATTTTTAATGAGCGCCAGATTAGAATGCGTCCAGGTGTCGTCCAACCCACTTTGCCAGCATGGTGGCTAGGAATAGCGGAACCCCAAACTGGTTGTTGATGGTGCACTCCATAACTATTACCTGCACTGGGTTCAGGGCTAGCTATCTACAGCACGAAAATACTAATGCTAGCTGTAGCAACAGCAAAAAGCCGATTTCATGACATGTCTTGGTCATAATTTGGGTACCTACACCTCGCAAATATCCATAATGATGGCCTTATATGCCCATCATTTTGACTCCTAAGCCTATCGTTATGCGTATTTGCCCATTCTAGGTACTGCTTGGCTTCGCAATTGCGGCAAAGGCCTTATGTGGAACCTGGATGCCCTCTGTTTGAGATGAATCCTCCCAAAATGTCAGACACAAGCTAGGCAAAGAGGGGCATACCAAATCCAAGCAGGATGTGTGGTCCCTGTTTTTTTTTGCCCTTTTTGGGTGAGCTGTTCATGGCTGGCAGAGTAGAATCCACCTGCAGCAGTCTTCATGTCTCTGAAGGCTCCCGACACAAGTTGAACATGGAGACATGGAGAATTGGATCCTTAGAGTAGTCAGAGTAGTCAGTACATACTCGCCTTCAGAACCCCTGTCACGACCCCGGAGCTTCAGGATGTTAAAGAACGAAGTGATGCGAATTACATCTAGACATGAGTAGGATCCCTATAGTGATCTTCCCTCCTGACTGCCAGCAAATAAATCCCCTGCCGCAACTGTCAACCTGAAACCCCTTATTCGTTGGAAAATCACTAGAAGCAGATCCTTGTATACTTCTTGCCGGGTTCTTGTAAAACCAAAAAATCGCGTCCAACAATGACCCAGTTCTGGGCGCAGCAAGTAAAGCTGTAAGCTGTTGGAGTTCCGAGGTGCAGAGAGGGATATCGTAATGCGCCCGAGGCCAGATAAAGCCGCCGCTGAACCAACAAAGGCGTACTTGTCAGCGTCGCTCTGAGTCATGATTCAATGCGTAAGCGTTGAGCTTAGGGTTCATGAGTTCCACTCTGCAGTAGCTTGGTCGAATGATGTGCTCGCTCTTGCTTGTGACGACAGAGGCAAGACGCAGCTTCACTTGCCAACTGACTGCGCTTTAAAAAGGATAGTGCAGACTTTACTGAGAATGCTATGAGATCCTTGCTGTCAATAGTCGGAAAACTCTGGACTACTTTCCTGCTGCTTCAGAGCTTAAATATTGTCGAGTATTATCTAACTCTCAATACAAACCCTTCTAATCCCCTGATCGTCCCCGATATCCCTATCTCTGGTATACCGCTATTCTCAGGGAACCAAGTTTTGGAGCACGCCTCCATACACCACAAACCCATGAGCCCATGATGGTTTAGGGTTTAGGGTGGATAGTAAGGAAAGAAGAAATGGGTTGCAGGGCCTGATTCACAGGATTGTCCAGGGACTGCTACATTATGGATCCATTCCTCCATCCCCTATCAAATCCTCAGTCCTCAGCCCGAACTAATGTTTTGTAGCTTTAAATTGTCCATGCCTCGATTCCCTACCAAACCCAAATAAGCCCTATGTTAGAGCCGAGAAGCGATTTGGTGAAGAAAGCCTATTTCGAAAAGACCCATCCCAAACAGCTTGCCCCAGGCGGCACCAAGGAACAACCTGGAGAGGCAGTTTAGGGCTTAGGGTGTAGGATTGATAGGGTTTGGGGTTGGGTTTCAGGCTTCAGCTGCCTGGCGAGCTGAAGCACTGGGTAATTTGCTTGCGCGGCTGTCCAGTGACCATCTTAGACCTTCCAAATGACAAGAATAATCGGCATCAACCATCGCAAAATGACATACAGGCCATGTTCCTTCTCCTTCGTCTTCTGGGTGTTTGGGAGCTCAACCGCCCTTGAAAACCTCCCCCAGCGAGCACAATACCCCCCCAACTAAATCATTTAGCGTATGTTCCTCAACTAAGGCGTATTGGGCTCTTTCCGGTCCAACTGTTGGTCTCAGCCAGGAAACGAAGGCAAGAACAGCCCACTGGGAACACCAGCGCCATACCTGGACAAGTTCAATGGGTAGGCTCTACTAAGCCCATTTTTGCCGCCTTGGGTGCTAGGTTTTGAAGGATGTTGAGCTGATGAAAATTTCCTCCATGAACCCGATATAGCAAATCCCATAAGGGCCCCTTGCAATCCCCTTGCAATCCTTATGTCTCTGAGGTTTCTGGGCCATCTCGGGAACCTTCATATGAGTTACTGCAAAGTATGTTCCTAACTGAGGGGCTTGTGCTGCCTCGGTCGGCGCCATATTTACGATGTAGGCCGTCGCATCCTTCTGATGAGTGTGATAGGTCTTCAGAAATAATTGTAAAGTTTCAGCAAGTTCCAGGCCTTCAAGCACATTGCGGCACTCTGCACGGACCCCGGCAAGGGCCCATCACTTCCATCACTTCATGCCGTTTTAGGCTGCTTACACTTCCTAAGCAATTTTCAAGGTTTGGGGCTCTGGATTTGGTAGGGGATGGAGTTATGGAGGCATGGATCCCCATAGTAGGCCCTGTGCAACCCCTGAGGTCATCCCTATAACCCACTGCTTTCCTAACCACCAAGTAGTAAGAGGCTGAAGTCTGCTTGCTGAAGCCAGGCAGCGTCCAACAGGCGATGAAGAATTGTACACTGCCTGTTCGTCTTAGACATGCCTAGTTGGGAAATGTTGGGAATGGGGAACAAAACAGAAAGCGGGAACTGCTGTTTTGTTCGTGAAATTTCAGGGTCGGGAATGAGGGAAACAGGGTCAGAGGATTCTGGAAGGGCTTATTCGGGAACTCCTGTGGGAATCCATGTCCCGGATTCCCAACTAATTAAGCACAAAACTAGGGGGACCATTCTGGGGCTATTGGGGTGGGTCCATATTCGGGCCCCCCACGCATAGAATTCCCATGCAGGAGCTGGGACCACGGTCGACCCAGTGATGGCAAAAGCTCTGTTCAAGGAATATGTCTGGCAACTATCATCCAGGGTAGAGTCTTCCTTAGATAAATTTCATGGGAGCCTTTGCATACGTATAACCCTGCTTCAAGTCTTCTGCACGTCGCTGGGCCTAAGATGGCCATGTCGGAGGCCAACATCTCCTCGCGGTCTCTGGCATTACACTTACGTAGAGTCCAACACACCTTAACTAAGGACATAGGATCCTTACTGTAATATTTTTTTGCGGTTAGCAGATGTGGCTAACAGTGGTCACAGGCAGGATAGCTATGGCAGCTATGGTTTTAAAGAAAGTTCGAGCAAGTAAAGCGCAAATCCTAACATCTTGTAACTACCCATGACGCTCCACGAAAGCTACACAAGTGTTATGTAACAACACGAACTCAGCGAAGGAGGCACTCCGCACATAGCTAACGAAGCGCACCTCCCTGCGTATAATAATGAGGACCCGAGAATGCTTGTGACAACCCTCTCCCATGAACTGTATGCAAAGATCCAGGCCCGCAGACGAGCCCAAGGGCACCCTCATTACCTAAGGCTGTCAAACGTAGAGGTCTGAATAATAGCACATGCGATCACCTGCGGTCTGGTATAAGGGTAGCCCAAAAACCTATTCGCTTGTTTGAGGCCTTCGCACAAAATGGACGCCCACCGCATGGAAGCCCTATCGAAACCCTTGCAAGCATCAGGGGTCCATTGTTGGAGATTCTTATGATGGGGGTCCCTTGATCCTAAACCCCTAGACCCCTAAACCCTTGAACCCCTAAACCCTTAAACCGCTAAACCCTAAACCCCTCAACCCCTAAACTTCAAATCACATTCCTTTCCCCCACGACTCCTTGTGAAAGATGGCCTTGACTCCATCGGCCTGGTCAGACCACCTCAGCCAGTCATTCCCGCTTCTTAGTGCTAATGGTTGAGGGATTGCGGGCTTAGGGTTTAGGGGTTTAGGGTTGAGGTTCTGGGGTGTAGGGTGTAGGGCTACAGGGGCTAGGTTTTAGGGTTTGAGACTGTATGATTTAGGCGTTTAGGGTATGGAGTGGGGTTCGGCTGGGCTTCCAGATACGACTCTCGACTATTGCTGGGTAGGTGCTTATGTGGGGGCAATGTGTAAGCTGTCTCATCCTTTTGGGGCTTGTCTTGTCTGCTGTCTCTGCTTGAAACTGTGCTGTTGTTTTTGTCTCGTCATAATCACTGTTCCATTTCAGCCTCTGTGCGTATGGTTCTGGTTCTGTAGCTGTCTGGGCGACCATGTCGGCATGTTTGCGCACCTCCACCATATGTTCATAGTTGACCTGCTTTGCTTCTTGGTGCTTCAATTCAAGGCTGTGTTCGTGATGTGTGCGCAAGTCCGATTGTGCGTATGACCACGTAGTGGATGGCCCCCAAGACTTGTCTGGGGCCCACGTGCGTCTAAGATGCGCGAAGCAAGCCAAAACAGCAGAAGACGACAGTTGTCGCAATGGTGCTGAGGAGTTTTGGGGTGTCTGAGCGCTGGGCCAGAGCGTCTGCTTGACGGAGCCGAAGACATTGCCTACTCCGTCCATCAGGAGGACAGGCACAGTAAACTTGATGGTGGCCACAACCTGAGCTTGCAGAGCATGACTGGCTCCATCTAGGGCACGTAACTAATTACAAGAGGGTTTCGTGCTGAAGCATGCTATAATGGTACAGGGGTTCTGAAGGGACAATAATTGTCTGTCAGGCTGCTAGGTTACAAAGATTTGTACCTGAGCAAAAGTCCACTGTTCTGAAGATAATTTCTTGCGGGCTGCTCAGGATCCCTGCAAATCTTGATTCCGAAGCTGCTGTTGCCCAGAAAAGTCCAAAGGAAGAAGCCTGAATGTCAAGTAGCAAAAGTGAGGAAGAGCACCTCCAACCACCGCCGCACGCCAGTGGGCCCAATGAATCTCATCCTATTCAGGGAACTTTGGGAACTTCAAAGGTTTTTAGGAAGTTCATCCTATCTGGAAAGAGCTCTCATTCCTTTCGGCGCTCTGTTCTCATGGCTGCTGGCTTCTGACACAGGAGATGTGCTGTCTGGCTCTTTTTCTTGGCGACAGGGCTTGACCCTTGTGGGGACCACAGGCCTTCAAAAAGCCGGCAGGCGCTCCTGGGAAAGTTTCGGGCTTGGGGTATAGTTTACTGTTGCGTATCTTTCCCTGCAGCCGCAAATGCACAGTCTTGTGTCGCCGCATGCCTCACTTTCGTGATCTTCACGTTGAGCCAGTTGTACCTGCAATGCTGTCTGGCGTGCCCTGGGAGTCTCCAGCTGATTCTAGCTCCAAGATCCATATCATCTCCCCAGAGTAAACAATGCCAGATTCCCTCCATGAGCGCATTTTGTTCGGAAGACCTTTTTTTGCTTTAAAGGAGTGAGGAATGTGGAGTGGTAGGGAAAGTGAATGGGAAGGTTTAACACCACAACTTCGAAGCGGCTAGCACTAGGCTGGTCAAATGGTTGTGCAGCATTCTTGGTTGCTTTTTAACCTGCCACTAGATATCAAACTCTGAGCTCCTATCATGTGAGCAAGATATGACAAAAGCAGCCCTTCAGGTGTTAAACTATGTTGGACTACTTTTCTACACACGCCGTCAGGTAGAGTGAGGTTCTAATTTTTCTGAGCTTGGGCCTCAAGCTCTACGCCCGACATCTGTCCCATATATCTCAGGAATATGTCGCACATAACCACCATTTGGGGTGATGTCGGGTGAGGCCACCACTGACCACTCAATCCCGAACTCCCGAAATCACGGTAGCTTCCCAAATTCGTTTCCAGTTCTTCAACACCTGCTTTGTCCTGCAAATGTGCGCCGAGCGGCAAAGCGCCCATCAGGCCACCCAGAATGCCAAGCAATGCAAACGCAGGAAGCTCCTGCCGGAGTCTTCGACTTAGGGGCTGATGGTTTGGACATTTAGGGCTTCAGGTTTGAAGGCTAGCGGGTTCAGGAATTTAGTGTTTCCGCTTTTAGGGGCCAAGGTTTTGAGTTTAGGGTCCCCTGCTGCTCTGTAAGGAACGGGTGAATGGCAGTGAATGGCTTACAGGAGCCATTTTCGGTTGTTTATGGCAGGCATGTATAGGGTTTACTGAGGAATTAAGAGGTTGTTCAAAATGGGAGACTGGTAGGGACAATGAGGAGAACGAGGGCTTAGAGAGGGATTCTGGAGGTCCCTGCGCGGGATTTACTGCAGGTAATTCGGAGGAAGTCCTACGTGAACCCGTTGGCCACTTCACGTTTGGGTGGAGTTTAGGGCTCAAGGACTAATTAGCGCCTGGTTTCTGGTACACGAGGCTGCCTGATGGCCTGTGATCTTCCCACGAGGACTAGGGAAGCTCCTCCGAACACTCCATCCATCCTAGAAGCTGCAATGCGAAGCCTACTGCAGCAAGCCTGACAAAGAGAGCACGACTCAGATATCACCTCCCTCAACTTCAGCGCTACAGTTGCAATGCCAGGTCCGTTGGGGATCGTGGGACAGTTTTGGGAGCCCTTTGAAGATGTTATGTAAGGACAAGTTTGAAGATGTTATGTAAGGACAAGTTTGACAGTTTGACTTATGGAACTCCCAAACTCTTGACCATCCTTACTGTACATTTCAAGGAGCCCCCGGTTCCCAAAGAATGTCTCAGCACTCAGGCGGTCCCAAATGGCGTACTTCAGGTCCGGCAGGGCGCCAAACTCCAAAGGAACGGTGGAGCCAAGCATCCCCCAAAGCCCCCTTGGATCTGGACACAATAGATATCTTGAAGCTAATTTAAGGGCGGAGGGCTTAGGAAAGCCCTACTGCTGACTATAGTACAATATAAGCCTGGTGAGAGGTCGTCTGACTCAAAAACATGTATGCAAGGCACTCAAGAAGCTTTCGCCGCCGTTCTAAACGGGTGTCTTATGCGATTCAATCTATAGTTCGGGGGGGTACCGCGAAAACTTCTTGGCATGATGCGGCGTACATACTTGTTGTCAGAAGTCGTTTGTTACCAGAAATCTACGCGTGGAGTTTGTGGAGCAGGCACCTAGGAATGCTTTCGCTGGCCTACCCTCCCAAAGGGACCCCATAAGGATGTACCGTGTACTGCTCCTAAATAATGTAATCAAACATGTTCTATTGCAACAGTTGCAACGCTGGGGACAGTATCCAAGAGTAGACTTCTCCGGCCGGCTCACGTGTCGAAGCCACCATGGAAAAATCTCACAACGAGTGCAGCGCAGGCAGCCGCCACAAAGGTCTTCAGCATGATATCTACCTTGGGTGAACGCACCACCCACGATTGGTGACCGACAGGGACAATGAAACTTATATTCGGGCGCCCGAGCATTTCTAGCTTGTAACTTTTGGTGGTGGGGCATCACATGATATCCAGTTTAGTGGAGCATACTGGTGGCTAGTAGGGACTGAAGGAATAGTAAAGATAATGGAACCTCCTACATTGCATTTGGGGGGCTTGTCGTGGCACCTGAAATTCCAGAATCAGTGGAGAGTTGGAGAATCCCATTTCTACTTGGAGCTGCATTTGAATACCAGGTGACCAGGTGGCCTTTGCGCTCATGCAGCATCCACAAGCGCGCGACAAGTTGGGCTTCTGCAGTGCAAAGGGCCCGTAAACACAGAAATGCAACTCGCAGACACAAAACAAATCTTCAATGCGAGCATTCAACAGCACGCTTTTGGGTGAGGCTTTGATGTTTGCAAGTAAGCTGCTGAAAAGTGAATAAGCATCATAACGCTGACGGACAAGACCATCAAACAAAGTTACATGTCGCAACCGACAGAGAGGTCTCCATCCCTTTCAGGCTTCTGTCAGTGATGTAAATTAATCGTTTTTGGTTGGCCCCCCATTGTTTCACATGCTTTATGCACAAAATAACACATATCCACTCCTCAATTGCAAGAACTATCTTGTTGAGATCCTGCCCCCGAGCCCGCCCGGCCAACGAGGGCAAAGAGATGCCCTAAACAATGCTTTCTTAGCCAGACTTGCTTTGAATTTAATTTGCGGAATGTATGGGATCCTTAAAAAATGAGGCAGTCCTGGGTTTGTGCTGCGGCAAGCTGCACTCATGTGAGTGGCACCCTCCTCGATTGCAAAGAGGACCTCGGCACAAGACCGCGGGGACATTGTTGGCTGGAGATCCAAACTACAAATATCAGGGGTCAGGGAAGCTACCGACGGGGCTGCAACAAGAGTGCAACCATGCCTAGTTGCATCCCAACATTGAAGCCCCAGCAAAGATCACTTGTGCTCCAAAGCTCCAAATGCCGATCTCTAAACTCTTGTCTGTAGACCCCAACCCTTGCAGCCTATACCCTAATCCCTACTCGGTAGTCCATGAGTGCGTATAACCTACTTTCATTCAAGCGTAGGCATAACTAAATGACGAGCACCGTAAGTTCTCAAATGTGCTTATGGCTAGGCTACAACTCCAAGGCTAACTGAGCAAGGCTATCTGAGCAAACCTACCTATGGACGGCCAACGAAGAACCGCAGCCCTACACAGAGCCTCAACCTGGTCCCAGTGGCACCGCCCACAGGCGCACTGAAAGCGGCAGAGACGCCTGCGGCAGCTCCCGCCGTCACCAAATCACGCTGCTCCTGGCGAATAGCGGTGAATAACGCAAGCACGGTGCCTTGGGATAGGTAGTCCCAAATAAGGGTCCCCTCATATAGCCCGTGTATATGGTTTCCTGAGGGCTCCTCTGTTTTGAGAAACCTCGATCTGTTCTTATCATGAGCATACTACTTTGCCAATGATAACGCAGTAGCCACAGAAGAGATTGCACTGCAGTTGGGTGGAAGTATCAGTGACAGCAACCAATAAGTATTCAAAAAATGATTCTGCTGTTGCTGCTACCGCCACTGCTACTGCTAATCGCCATCGCCCAGACCGGGTCGTATCCCCCAGATATGCGATCAAGGCCCTGGGTTGAATGTGGATTTGTACATGATGGAGTGAGGGGCTGTGAATTCCTGAGTGAGCTGAGTGAGCCGAGTGTTCTGAGGATTGAGCCCCTGAGTCATCCCGAACCCTCAACATCACTGTACCTGCATCCTCCATCCCGCGGAGCCTTGTCCATGTTGATCGGGCGCAGCCGATTTGTCCAAAAGACCCGCGAAGTCCTGATGGAAGAAGCTTGACTATCCCAACTCCACAGAATCTTAGGCAGCATGTAGGACACTCGGCTCGGCGTTGGGGCCGAAAGTTCTTCAAACAACGATGGTTGAAGGTTCTGCGAGTCTGCGCTGCTCAACGCAAGAAGCCCCAAGTTTTGGAGTTAGAGGCACTTTTCTTGCACCGCGGCCAGAACGATGAGCGCTGCTTCGACCGTTGTCTCGAATCCTACTCTCCCCCGGGAGTACATGCAATATGCCTAAACTAAGGAAAAAACTCTGAACGATACTAGGACTCTCAGTATGACCTAAGGTATATTCCTTCTGTGGGTCCTCTACCAACTTTCATCTCTAGATCCAAAATCCCTTGCAGCAAAGCCATGCCGTTTATGGAGAAACCTGAGGGCTCTGGGTAGCGCAACATTTTCTCCATCAACAATGTCACCACGAAAGGTGCTCTGCCTTTCACACACCAAAGTTGCCGAGGACTCCCACTTCTGCCAGGACACAAGGATCCGCATATGGCACCGCTGTGGATCATCGGCCCTTCCTGCATGATCTTTCCATGTGAATGCTGACTTTAGGTGCGTTCCAGGAGTTCGGCTTCAAGTTGCCTACAAAGCGCTCATAGGACACGACTGGGGTGTACGCGGTGTTCCCCCCCGGAAAGCGCAATGCCCCTCGATTCCAATATGACACAAGGTCTTTTCCTTTATCAAGAGCTGTTGGGCTGCTTGGTGATGCTCGCGCACCGCACTTGAGGACTGAAACCTTGTGCTGTTCAGGGTTAGAGGGATGAGGCCCCTTTTCGGTGGGTACCCTAATTTGTTGCAGCTGTCTAGGGCGCAAGAAGGGGCCGCAAATTCGACAAGCTCACATGCATTTCCCATTATCCTATGACTGTTACTTTTACACGGATACCAATACGCGAACATGATTCCGGAAACTGCAAGCCCTGGCCCAAGCGCTTTCCACCACAGGGCCCAGTTGGAGTGTACAAATGACACGAGGAACCCCAAAAATGATCTAAGGTATTAAAAGATACTATAAGTATACTCCTCAATTCAGGGGCTCCCTGACTTCTTGCCTTGCCGCATGGCAGGCCGGCGCCAACGCTGAACATGACGCCGAACTTGGTGGCGTCTTGCATCGTATTCAGGAAGTTACTGCTTTGAGGAGGCAACTGGGGCTTCTCAATCCACGTCTACAAAGTTGAGGGTGTAGAAAGGTATCCCCCTCCTTGTAATTCTAGCTCGCGCCAAGGAACTAAAGAGTTTGAGTTTAGGGTGCAGAACCCTCGCGAGGCTGAGACCATTGTCCATGAACCACCACTTGGGGTGAGGTTGTTGTAATTTAGCCAGCAGTTGCAGGCCGCCCATCACCCTAAACCCCTCGTGGTCCTCAAGGTAGCTGTTTGCTTGACAACTTGGAACGGTGCCACTTTTGGTTGATGTGAACTACTGGTGATGTACAGCTTGTCCTGGCTCATCTGCCAGTCAGGCGCAGAACAACGCATGAATCTGATTTCTAGGCCCTTTAAAAAGGACCTTTAGACAGGGACCCTGCTAGCTTCTGGGTGGTACAGGACCACAGCGGGGAGGTACCTCTGAAAGCCCAAGCCTTGTACAAGACTGCACAAACCTTCTATACAAACCATCCATGAAACCTCATTTAATTTTTTACAAACCTTCCGTAAGACCTCATGACCTGTTTATGATCCGTGTATACACACCAGAAACCCTTTATACACCAAACCTAATAAACCACAAGACTTAGACCACAGGCCACGGGACCGCGAAGAGACAGGCAACAGTTTAACCATACGGGAAGGGAGGGGGATGAGGGGTGGGGGCGGGGGAATGCTTTTGCATGTGGGTTGTATACATGGCTGCACCAAGCCTTTTCTGCGGAATCCTAAACCCAAACCTAAACAATTTTTCGCTGCTGCACTTTGGATCCAATACTTGAAGCGACTGGCGCGAAGGGCGTACATGTGTAGAATCTTGGGACTTGAACAATTTAAAACAATGAAGACAGAATTTCAAAACACCGTGAAATTGTACTGGTAATCTTTCAGGCTTGTACATCAAGTTCGTAGATGCTAACTCACAGCAAACCGCTCGGATGCTTAGTAGGGAATGGGGGGATGGATACGAGAGCGCACTATTGGGATTATATAGGATGCTGTAGGTATCCATCCGCTCATGCCCTATTAAGCACCCAAAAATGCTAGTTTCCCGTCTCTGCTATTGATGGAACGAAGACATGGATCACCATAGTAGCCCCTGTAGAATCCGAATAATATTTCCTTTAGACCAATTTTCCATCCGCTGCCAAACAAGCGGGAAAGGTTCCTGGCGGTCTTTCCTTCTGGCTGGTTAAAGGAGAAGCGGGGGAGTGAATATAGTACTTCGGGGTCGTATATGATTCAACAAAGATGCTCATGAGGATCTGTTGAACCCAAAACCCTATCCCCCCGAAGCATAGTAAGGCACCGCTGAGGACCTTGCTGCTTTGGCCAGCAGCGTCTTCACATCTAACATCCGAGGCATGTGAATGCCTGGAGAATCGACAAAAACAAATTGGCCTTTAGGCCATTATGGGGGGGTACATTGGGCTATATATGTATATATATATATAGATTTCTATATTACATTCCGTTTCTATGCATAGCGCAATGTAAGGGGCTTAGGGCAGAGAGTATATACCATTGTCCAAACTAACATGGAAGCCCAAAGACTTCTCCCTGTGAATTTGGTTTGCCTGAGAGCACGTCTCTGTTTCACAGCTTTGGTTGACCTTGGCGTGGTCTCTCTCGCAAAAGGTTCGGTTTGAAGTCCATGTGCCGCACAACTGCTTGGATGTATACTCTTCACCTTGCTGGTGCTTAAGGGTGAGTAGGGGCTTGGATCCCTGTAGCTACCCCTGTACAACTCCACATAGGGGAATTGAGGGGCATGGCTAAAGGAATCCAGTCGCCCAGCCTCCCTTAAGCACCATAACGGCACTGACAACATGTATATTGTTCCTCAACATAGACGCGTCAAGAAGGGAAGGCCACTTCTCGAGAGACTCCAGTGCGGCTCTCAACTAACTTGCCTTCCAGGACCTTTAGGACGCTAGGTGAGGCCGGCTGAGTCCCGTTTCAGTTGGCCTGAACTAAGGCCATCTTCACAAGCCACCCAAGTGTTCTGAGACCTTCTTCCTTCCGCCCGCAGGTATATTCTGAACAACTAGTCTGCAATCTGATAACAGAAAGTATGAGAAACAGTGTGACAGTATCTGGTCACTATGTAGCTTCAGCTCCAACCACTTAGCTTGAACTCTTTTCTTCTCGGCTCAGGGGCTTGGGCTACTTTGAGCCCCCAGCAAAATCAATGTACTGCTATCAGGCTTACTATAAAGTGTCTGCAGGCCAGCCGAAAAGAGCGAGCGGGAAGTCGCCAAACATTCCTTTGGGTTTTGAAGGGTTCCGGTGAGGACGTGACTCAAGGATCAAAGGCTCTGGTTTTGTGACTCTTGTGCTCAGCAAGCAATGGAAAACATGGAAACTATCATGTTGGCGAGGTACAGCCGCCTCAAGGCGACTAGGTACTAGTCCTAAAAATTTGGATCTTCAAAACTTTCAAGAATAAGGGTGCGTGTGGTATGCTGTTGTAGGCATGCGACAATTCCAGGGTCCTAGTGAAGCCATACCCCCCGTCACTGTCATTGGAGGACTTCTAGGGTAGGGGGGTACCCCTCGATCCTCTTCAAGTGGCTAGAAGGATTTTTAAGCTTAGGGGTGAGGGTCTAGGGTTTGGAGATAAGGGCCCAGACAGTAGGGATTGATTAGGGATTCAGACATTAGGGATTATAGGGCGACGAGATGAAGATTCAGTGACTGGGGTTCAGGGTTGTGGGTTTTGGGCTTGTCAAAGCTTTGGACCCTGGAAGTATGTACGGATGATAGGTGGGGATTAGGCTTTCAGTCTTTAGGACTCGGGACAAGAATACTAAGAGGGTCGGAGGGTCTGAATTAGCTAGTTGATAGCGGATCAGGGCTTATTGGTATGATCAGCTTACATCTAGTGACTTGCTACTGCAGAAATACATCTACGATACTGTGGGCATGAAACCTCCTATAGTTGCGCTTGGGTTTGCCATTGTCCATCCTCAGGTTGGTTTTCTAAAATTTTGGGTTCCATCTTGGGTTTCCCAAAATTAGGGGTCTTTTTGGAGGTCCCCATTATAAGGATCATTTTGGGGTCTACATTGGCCCTAATTTGGGTAAACCACCATCTGGGTCATGTACATTAATTTTGTCTATGTCTCAACGAAGTCCCCCCGGCCCTCACGTATGTATATCAGGCGAGAATCGCAGCTCTCCGTCGCCAAGCTCCGGGTTGAATAGCACGCCTCCAATGGGTAACGTAGACTTGGGGGAAAACTGGAAACTACTATAGTATAATGGGGTATTATTGGGATAGTGGAAAAGAAAATTGAAACTACTTTGGTATGTTGGAGTAATATTGGGGGAATGGAAAAGAAGATGGGCATCTCAAAACACATGAAGCTCTTAGTGACCGTGCTACATCTTACCCAAACCCCTCCCAGCCTCTGCCCGCAAAGGGGTAATTCTTCATATAGGCGCCAACCTGCAAAACTCAAGGGTGTAGGTTCCAGGGTGTAGGCTCAAAAGCTTCAGGCAGGAGTACATGTTTACAATGTAAGCTGTGAGGACCTGGAACTTGCATCCTTCTTTGAAATTGTACAAGAGGAAGCTGTGTCAGATACGGAGCAAATTTCTTTTCCTCACAAGATGGGGCCTCTTCATGCACCCGGTCATTCGAAAAAATGCAAAAAGGCAATGGGAGCTCTCCTTCTGGATATGATGCAGAGAACACTATGGGCACCCTGAACACTACTGAAATGATGCAAAAAACACGAGAAATTACCAGCAGTGCTCCCTCCTAACCCTGATGCAGTTCAAACAGGAGCTACCCCCAAAAACCCAATACTAGCCACTTTACGCTGCTAGATTAAGTCGATGTTTGACTTGCGAGCCATGTCCTGACAACCCAGGTTGCAGCGTCTGTGCTAGCTCACGTGGCGTTTTAGAACACAGTCAGAGTACATTCTTCTTACACAAAAACCGTGACCAATAAGAGGATACACTCTGACTCGATACGGGGGACTATGCTGCTCAAGTCTGCTCCTGGAATCTGGGAAGTATCCCCGGATTCGACTATGCATCTTTCATGTGGGTCCGAAAATATCCCAATTTCAGGCTGCAAGACATCCAACTTGGCAGCATGGGTATCCTATATACCACCAGTTTCCATTGCATTTTCCATTTTCTTGTCCATTTGACTCTCCATTATCCCAATATTGCCCCCCCAATAATCAAGAGGTATCCTGGGGTATTCTTGGGATAATGGAAAACAAAATGGAAACTACTATAGGATAATAGGGTATATATTGGGGTATAATATGGATATGGAAAATAATCAAGAGGAGGGGAAGAAGAAGCTGGTTGGCCTGCGCCTGCCCTGCACCTTTCTTTGTCTCGTCAGGCTCAGCGAAGCTAAACCTCAAATTCCGAGTGCGGATATACAGGATACTATAGGACAAGTAAGGGGGTATAGTTTTAGTGTAGTTTTGGCCTCCATCATTACATTCTACAAGCACAAGATAGAGACACGCGGTATGATTTGGCTAGGTACACGGGGCTAATCCTATACCCAAAGCGGCCCTGCCAAACCCCCCAATCCAAGCCAACAGGAGATCTAGTGGGCCCGGCAAACAGCAGGAAAGGGGCTTGACGTCTCTGCCTTGAATGCACGAGATAGCAAATGTGACTGTCCAGCTCCGGACTTGAATTTCATGGCAGATTTCTGAATGCCGCCGGGTGCCCTAGATCCTCGAGCTGAAACCTCTGAATCCTGGAATGTAGAAGTGATTCTAGGGGTTTAATTCTGCGACCGCTATAGTAATCCAATTTTTCCATTCCCTACTGGAAACCACTGGTAAGAATCCAGGAATCTTGGCTCATCTGTCAGACTGTGCAACGCGTCAGATAGCATTAAACGCAAGGCTCACATGGGATCTAGAGCCACCACTCCGGCACAATGAAGCCCCTTAAACTTACGAATGTATAGTCCTAACAAGGTCTCTGAACACCCAGCCCAAATCAATCTAGACACTCTATGCTACACCCCCTGGTACCCCACCAGCATAGACTCCAAACAAAGTTTGTTTGGGCATCGTTTTGGGGCGTGGCGTGCAGGCAAGGAAGGAAAGGATGTCATGAACAGATGCACATCTCAACACCCCCCCCNNCCCCCCCCCCCATCCCCCCCCCAAAGCTTAAACCAGGTCAGGAGCTGGTACTTGAGGTAGACTGGGCCCGAGACAATGTCCGCCATGTCCACTGGCCTCAGCTTGCAGGTGGTTAGTAGCAAGAGGAGGACGGGAAATTGAACATGGAAACTCTGAAGCATCATCTCGGTTTTAGGAATACAGGTTTACAGCTTGTTTTGGTATGGAGCACTGGATCTCCACAGTAATCCCCATTGCAATTGCCAATGCAACTCCTTGCTTCCACTCCTTCATTGTCCAGTGACCTGAACCTGAAGATCCTGAAACCCCTAATTCTACTTGCCCCAGTCAGAGCTTGCAGCTTGCGGTGAAAGGCCTTGCCAGAACTTTTGCGCAGCACTTCAAGCGGCCAAGATGCAACAATCGGAAGTTCTTCAAAGTTACTTCTATGGATTTCTGAGTTATGAGCCGCATAGTTCTTGTGCAATGACTTTATGTGCCCAATGTCCCGAAACGTATCCGTGTCTTGAGAAGCCTCAAGCCCAGATCCCTAAATCCGCATTCCTACTCCTCAAGCTAACCTCAACACCCGAAACCCTCTCTATAATCCCTAAGCACCCATCCCTGCATCCCCGGCGTGACACCGAAACCATGGATCCTGACACGATAATCCTCAGACAAGAATCGCCATTTTGTCATCAACCGCCTTCACTTCGTCATCCGGAGTGCTTAGCTGAAGACCTCCAATGACCCCGCAGCTAGTTAGTTGGGAACAATAAGGAGGCTACTTGTAAAATAGCGCGAGACACTTCAAAGAGCTCTGAGGAGGGCTGCGAACATTGATGATTGGGAGGCTTTTTGAACCCATGCGTGACACAAGGCTTTCTCAAATTGGGGCCCCCCTCTATACATCGATGCAGGATTCTGGTGGAAGACCGAAACCCTGAAGCGCAAACTCTTCATGCAATGAAAAACCATAGACCCTTAATCCTAAACCCGGATCCTGGAGTGCTAAGCCCTAAAGCCCTAAACTACACATCTGGAATGCGCAGAGGTTTGCCTTCCACCCAGTTCTCCATCGCTGTAAGTGCTGCCTGATGCAGGATGCACTGTAGGTGCCCAAGTAACTAGAATCTCGATCCCACTTCAAGGGGTATAGTGGGAGGTTTAGAGTTTAGGATTTGGGGTAGAATATTGAAGAACCAGCTGCAAAAACTGATGGAACATCAAGTTTAGACTGGGCCTACATGGGGCTTATAGAATGCTTATTTGGGAGATAAAGGTGGGGTTTGGGGCTAAAAGCTTGAAGCTTGAACATCGACTTACAGACGCTCGATTTGGTTTTGTACCACGCTCATCCTCTTGCTGGCGGCTAGTGGGGAATTAAGAAAATGATCCGTCTAGTAGTCCCTGTAATCCATTCCCTCAATCCCCGCCAGGCAGTGATGGCTATCTCTGCATGCAAGGGGGGGGGGCTTGCAACAGTACCTGTGACAACCCCCCTACTCACTCACATTTCAAGGTTGCAGTCGGAGGTCTACAGGGTACTCAGGATTTTGGTGGGAAATTGGGCCTAGGACATTGCTTGGTGTCTTCAAGCTGGGTGTCCACGTTTAGCATTCTGGTATTGAAGGGCGAGGTGCTTAATCTGCATCGAGCAATTCAGACATCAGGATGTAGGGACAACTGAGTGTCAATGTCCAGGCATCTCTCTGCAATTACAGGTTGCTCGCACACGTTTTGCTCGGAGGTCCACAAGAATTCTTCCGCAAGCATGCCACAAAGAAGGAAACTCAAGCCAACTAATCTTGTCTTCATGTACCTGGTACTGAGTAGGCAAAGAGGGGAATACATACATTCCCATTGTAGTCCCTCTATGACCCTATTATTCCTCCCCGGCATCAGAATCCCTTCCCCTATTCCCTAGCAAGCCCTTGGAGTCATGAGCCAACTTCCACTGCCAAGCTTTCTCTGTTGAAGCTCTACCCCATCACCTAAAGAAGTAAATGCTTTCAGGATACCTCAGAACGCTGTCTGCTTTGGAGCCCAAAACTCAATTTTGCTCTCTTGTTACAAGAAGCAGGAAGTCGGTCCCCACAAAACCTGGCTCTGCCCTTGCCAGGCCTCACCCGTGGGCGCCATGATGCCGAGCCTTCAAGATATCGTGTTGATAGTGGCGGGCTTCCCAGAGTAAGGACTATAGTATGGGAGGGTATTGGGGCCCCCTACTTAGGCGGGTGTTCTACAACAAAAGGGCCCCCAATGACCCTATGTGGCAGCAAGTTATTCGGGGTGCTGATCAGAATCACTTCTCAAAAAAGTACCAAACCCCCAAAACCAAAACTATGGCAGTAATGCTTTATTTGCATAGTATGTTGGACGTGCCAGTGGAAGTAGCATATCCTTACCACTGGACCTCCAAGTAAACATGTTCTGCAGTCACAGATCTGGCCTCAAGCTCTTTAATTCCTCGGACTTCGCCAGCGTTTGCATAGCCGACCTCAGGAAAGCGCGACAATAAACCGCAACCCCCCCAGTCTAAACAATGACCATAACCCCAAACCCAAATCCCCAAATCGCTGAACCTGCATCCGGTGTTCAGGGTTCGGGATGTGGGGTTGAGGGTCATAGTGGTTCCCCCAGAATTATCGAAGGAGTCTTTAATTAAAGAAGCAAGCAACTGAAAGTCCCTGTGTCTGACAACCCTTCGCCAACCAGAACCACACAAACTTGATGCAGGCATTGAGAAACTCATGCCGAGTTCGGAATGGGGAAATGGGTGATAAGGAACATTGCTGGGACAATTACGAGCCCCAGAGCTAAGCTAGAATCCTAGATGATTCTTGCCGGCCCTTATACCTTGGATGTTCGCAGGTCTCACCATGAAGCTGGGAATGACCCGGTAGCCCCCCACAAAACCCAAAATCCTAAACCCAAAACCCCAAATCCTAATGCCTAAACCCTAAAATAGGCTTTAGTAAATCCCTGAACCCGCCTCAGCTCCTCAGCTCCTTCGATATCCTTCGGGGCCTGAAGCCCAGATGGCGGTGCTCCAGCCTTCTTCTGCTCCCGCTCCTGCCTCGCTACATAAGCTATAGTCTAAACTCCTTAAATGGGGGATATATAGCGGACCATATAGGGGAGTACACTAGGGTTATTAATAGGAATGCTAGGAGTTTAGAATATAGCTCGCATAAAGCTTCAAAGGGAAGTGGAGCAGAAAATGGAAGCTGCTACGGGGTACAGCGCCTCGACAGGGAGTGGGTTCAGGGTGCATCAAGGGGATCTAGGAGTTTTAGACATGGAAACAAAGATAAAACTTCCATAGGCTTTAGGGTTTAGGGTTTCAGGAAGTGGGGTAACGGATCCCTATTATCATCCCTAGATGCGCCTCTGTCCAAGGGTTTACGAGTTCTGCCTTCGAAGCCTTGTAGCATCCAGTTTCTGGCTTTCATTATTCTCCCAGTTGAATTGCTGATGAGAGGGCCTAGACTAGAGTTTAGGGTTTTGATTTTGGAGTGGCCGATCTTGCATTCCATGAAGCCTCCATGAAGCCTCATGAACTATACTTCTGCAACATGTAGGGGCCCTTAACAATTATTCAACAATACACCTGGGGCATATTAAGCTATAGTTGTATGAGGGTTACAAGGAGTGAATGTTGGTAACTATTTATGCTTCTAGATTGGGTTTGCAAGGGCGGAGCTGAGGAGTGAGTAATGGCAGCAGTGAAGTCCCCTTCGGCACCGCTGGGGCAAGCCAACCCCAAAGATGGTCAAGGCTCTTTCAGATTTTGCTGGAATCAAACGACCATTTTTCCAAACAGGGGTTATACACATCCCAAGCTACCGGAGTTTCCAGCAAAGACTCCTAATTTCTGTTAGCCCCCACATGAGTCCTCTCCCATCCGGCCAGGTATTCAGAGGCCGACTCGATCCCCGGTGCAGCTGCGCGCTGCGTGATTGGGAGCCGGGGGGGTGCCTGCGCAAAGTTCCCGCAGCTAGAACTGCTCTTGCAAGTTCTCCTAAATGCTGAACTCCCTGGTTCATCAAAAGGTAACCTTTTATCATGGAGGACCAATGACATTCCAGGCCCATCCGTCCGTAGAGTGCTTAACAAGATAGCATCGCTGGCTGATTTAGGGGTGTTCAAGCTGGAGCTGGGTACGTACCAGTATGGAGCTGTCATAGGAATAAGTACAGGGGCACTCCCCTCGAGCATCGCTCTTTTGGTGCTCATCCGCCCTAAGCTCTGCTATACTCTAAATTATACTATTTGTAGTCTTTCGTTCTTTTCAGTATCCTAGCCTTGGCATCGCTGTGCCCCACGAAGCAGAGGCCCGGCCACCAAAGAAGCAGAACTGTGCTCAGCAGCAAAGCCCGCAGGCGAGGCATGGCTACGGAAGACACAGGGCTTCGCATCATGGGCTCAGAGTTCAGGAGTTTATGAAGCGATCTAGCGTTGAGATGCTCAGAAGCTGTGTTCAGGATGAAGGGGTTCTGAAATTCAACAAGCTTGAATGTTCTTAAGATGTACCGTGCTGTTGTTGTTGTTGTTGAGGAGTTCGCCTTCTTGCTGCTGCTCGTGGCTTCAAGCGTTGAACCTGTGGGTGGAAGCTACCTACTGCAGACGCATGCGCGCTTATCACGCATATTCCCTTATAATCCTGATACAGCTTTAGATCTTTTACCGCAAAACCCGAGATTACGACTTGAGGTTAAGCATTCAGGCCTGCATGAGGACTGGAGAGTATATACCTGAAACCCCCAGTATGCATCCTAGCCTCATTCAGGATATAATCCTTAATGCAGGTTGCCCCTAGCCCTTCAACCCTGAACCCTATGACGCTATACAATGAATCCTACACAATGACCCCGTAAGCCCCAAGACACTAAAGATCCTTCCGCGAAACCCACGTATGACCCATGTTGGGAACAGCTTTTCGTAGCACAACCTTAGCCATGCAACCCGGAAACCCTTGACAGGAGTTTCCTTGCGTCACCCCCACATCTCAGAGGCCGTGGTGCCGGATGCGTACAAGGCGCGGTTTATGTTTCAGGGCCAGGCTTTAGTTACTTTGGTTACTGGGGCGCATGCTTACCTACAACAATTCTTTCCTATATGCTGATGCAGACCCCGATCCCTGCGCAAGCCGCTACTACCTGTTGCTTGGCAGTAGTGCCCATGATGCAATCCATTTCCCTGCTCAGTACCAGGGAGTAAAGCTCAGCACATGCAATCTCAAAACCGCCATGCTGTTTGCATGAGGGAATCTAAGACGCGTACTAGGAAAATATATTCACTGGGCAACCTAGCTGCCTTAACACCCCTGACCCTCAACCTTAAACTCTTGATCTTGAACCCTGAGCCCCAACCTAAACGCCGCAGGGATGCCATTGAGAAATGACTTGATCTCCGGAATCCCGGAGCCAGCAGCAAAAGGTTCGACAAAGCAGACGCAAAAGCCTGCTTTAGTGGATCGGATCTGGGGTTGCGAAAGTGAGGTTTCTCATGGGGAGTTGCCAAAATTAGGGTCCCATTTTGGTACCCCTAAATATTCGGTGCCGTAACAAAGTGCAATCCCAGCTCGATTCAAGCCACCCCCACCATTCTTGACATTCCTCATTTGTAATCCGGAATTTTTTTTCCGGACTCCATGCGTGAGCCTCTTGGAGGTCCAAGGGTAATTAGATAAGTATATATCCCAAGAATGACCAGCCTGGGGTGACGATGACCCTCTGGGACTTCGGTCGCTGGGGTTTTGGATTGAGGCCCTTGAAGCCTGTGTTTCACGGATGCCAGCGCAAACTTGGCAGGGAAAAGCCACAAATCATGACCACATGATATCCTGTGGTGTCATACACTTGCTGTGACTGATAATGCTCGTGCTTGTTACTACACCTACCTAGAACCCACGGATGGTCGGAATCACCCCGTAGGGTTTAGGGGGCTATGGCTGGATCTAGGTAGGCATATTACGAAGCAGTAATTGCAAGAGACTATACAATACTGCTACCTGGCTATAACTTGGGTTTCCATAGCCGGGGGCTGATGGGACCGGTGCGCATTAGGCTTTGATTACTGGAGCACACTCTTGGCCTATGGAAGCGCTCACTTGAAACACTTGCGCTGTAAAGCTTGTACTGTAGAGCTCTACGCGGCTATACAAGGGATGTAAGGGAATACAGTCCCTACAAAAAGCCCCAGAACCAATTTCCCCTTGCCAACTCGGCATGAGTACCGTACATTGCAGGCAAATCGACCCCAATTTGCAAACTTTCTTGGCCCTATATGCCAGCCAGAAGAACATGCACCCCTAGACGCTGGTGGACACATGCAATTTTCGAAGGCTCCTGCCACGCTGGCCAGGGCCACACGGAAAGCCAGAAACACAAAGTACCTCAGTTCTGTCGGATTGGCTCGTCGCCGGTGAAGCTTGCTAAAATGCACTAAATGATGTTGCCCGGGCTTCGAGGAATGTGCATTGCCTTCAGTCAGCCTGGGGGCATCCTTTCCTTAATGACACTTTCGGATGAGGAGTTGCCAGGTGGGCACTCTCACGCAAAGGTTGGAGAAGATTCATGGGATGGCTAGCAGCTCGGATGTACATGTGGTCTATGCAAGATTTAAGCGGGGGAAGCTACCCGACTAAAACTCCTTGGATGCGAAACCACAAAACAATGAAATGCCCCAAGTAATCATGACTTGATTTGAGGAAGACGAAGCATATGGGGTGCAGCACTCAACACGTCGCGTGCTCTTAACTTGTAATGTGGGGGCGTACTAGTCAGACTATTGCGATAATGGAGAATGAATTTCAAAATGACATGGAAACTGCGCGTACGCAGAAATAGATGAGAACTAAATGTAGGCTGATGTTTCAATCTTCCAGCCTCTACATTAGCGGGCTATGGTTTGTTGTATGTGGACATAACCTGGCTTGGTGACATCCCGAGGCAAATTGTATGCGAAGCCCTGCATCCCACATGCATAACGATGTATAGATATAGTTCTATATCACTTTGCTTTTTACTGCTCTATGTACATGTAGCTACAAAAAATATGTATACAGGAATACCGTACGTAACTACTGTATGTTCTAGTATGCAATACATACCCATGTATATGATTCTGTAGATTTGCACATAAAGATCTATGTTCATGCAAAAGACCTTGCCCTAAAGGATGCAGAAGCCAGCTGCGGAGCCCTGCCCCACCCAGATCCACACAAATGCCTCCAAAGTGCGTGGGGACCCAACTGTCGCTGGCATTGATGGTGGTTTTCCTGAGCTCCTTGAACCCTACAGCTTGAACCCGCAAGTCATCAAGAACAGAAGAGCTCAGGAGCTCAGGCGGGGAGTTGTCCTCTTGAGCTCATTGATTGCTTTCTTCCTGGGAGATGTCGGGACTGCAGTGGGAGTGCAGGCGTGCCTCTCAGCGTTTATGTAGGGATGATGTTGAAAGACAGTCACTTCAGGCAAGACTCAGCAGGAAGAACTCCAGCTTCTGGAACCTTAGTCCACTGTTCTTGGACTTTTCCCTCGCCCAGAACAGTCAACGCAAACTGTGGTTGAAATTACCATACATAAAACATCTATGTTCATAAATACTTACAACAGATATATATATATACATGTATATATGGAAAGTATACCCCTGATAGATTCCTTCCTACCGATGACTGTTCGCGGGTGGGGGGAGCGCCTAACACCATGGGGATTCGTTGCGTTATATAGAGATTTTGGAAACGCCCCTATATCAGGAAACCCATGCCCATAAACCCCAAACGCCCTAACAAGCATAAGAGAAGACCAAAGAGCGCCAGCCCTAAACCAGTCCCACCAAAGGAAAACCCTAAACCCCTCAGAAAGGGCCCCTGAGTTTGACCCAGGAACTGTGTCAGACCAAGGTCGATCATCGACGCTACGAAGCCTGGAGGCTCAGGGTAATGTAGCAGGCATATTGAACTAGAGGGGATTATGAGGAGATTATGTTGGAAAGCATTCAGGCTTCTCCATTAGCACGGTGCAGAAGTCCTGGACGCTTCATGACTGTAGTTCAGAAACTGTATGTCCTCAACTTGGGACGAAAACCTGAAATAAGGTCCTAACCTCGACCTCAAGTCTTCCAGGCCTGTGCTAAGTCCAGCCAAACAGATGATGAGCCATCGAATAATTCCGCGCCCATTCTGCCTGCAATCATTCATGGCTTTTTCTGTGCGGGGGAATGAGGGCAGGAATTCGTGATTGTTCTTGGGGATCACAATGACTACCTTGATATCCACACTCCCCCCCCCGCAAGCAGCAGGCACGAGCAAGGTACGAGAGCTTAGATTAAGGTTTGGGGCTAGGGCCTGAGGGAAGTTAAGTACTGGCGATTAGAGGAGGGCAGAAGTAACGGGGGGAAAAAAACATGGAAACTACGGTATAATTTCATTTAGAGTTTAGTGCTTGGGCTGAACAGGGCAAGTATGAAACAATGGAGTTTCTATCTACACTTCGACCAAACTAGCATTCAGGGTGAGATGAGGTGAGATCGCCAGACTCGTCCTTGCAGTAGGAATCCAGTCGGATGAACGGGCGCATGCCCCAGCTGAGTGCTGGAGAGAGCCAGCAATCCTTTTGCTAGAGTCCCACATTGCGCCCGTAACTCTGGGAAACCGTCAAGGCAATCTGCTTCTAGCATCCCAAGAAGGAACAAGAAAAACTGCGACAGCACTTCACCATGCTGAATGCGCTCAAACGCGAAAGTTCTCTGGGGAAGTCACGCAAGCTGTCTTGGTTGACCTGCCAAGCTTCACTACATCACTATATACAAGATCACACTGGCCTAGGGCCTCATGCAACTTGAGCCTGGGCTGTTCTCATGCTACAACTTGGCTTGGGGGCTTGTTGAAGGCGTCCGAAAGTCATCCGCGAACCAAAGCTTCTTTAACCCTTTGAGGGCATTTCTTACAAATATTTTTGAGCTGATCCTGATAGGAATTTCTACAATCCTACAATTGCTGTACACAAGAGGCACCTTATTTTGAGAAAGCTTTAGATCGTCCAAGCCCTAAACCCAAGACCCGAATCCATAAAACCCCTGAACCCCGAAACCCTCCTAGCAGATATAACCCCTATATAATATGGTAGTTTCCATTTTCTTGTCCATTTTCCCTATATAACCCGTTTCTCAATCGTATATGATCCCTATAATCAATTAAGCTCCCTTTTTTTGAACACCCAACAGTGCCTCCAGAGGCTACCTTGGTACTGTGGCTGCCGCAAAAGCTTCTCTAATTTCCTCCCCTGCTCAACGGTTCCCTATCAACTATCATATGAGCTATAACTGGCTCCCTTTGCAAGCATATTTACAGCATATGTATATTTTCTGCATTGGGTTCTTGCAGGTTTGTTGCCCATGGAGCCGAATAGGATTTAACTGCAGGGATATACCTTCAAACATATTCAGGCCTAATATCATATCGGGTGCATGTCTTGGTTAAGGGATGTTGGCCCTATGCATATGTAGAAGACGCAAGTGCGATCGCAACTCATGCTAGGGAAGTTAAACTCCGGCTTATCGCCAGCTACCCACCAACTACCACGTGCGGAGATTTTGGACCATATCTGGTGCATTCTGGCATAATAAAAAAGCGTTGCGTTTTTGTATTCCGCATTTGTAGAACAAAACGCGTCCTTATTCATCAAGAATAAGAAAAGCTACCCCGAGGAAGCTAGACACTTCAAAGCACTGACCTGTCTGACTCAGAGAATTCAATACACCATAATCAAGGAATCTACCCCACATGGTATATTGGGATGCATTAAGATCCTCAAGTTCTGATTTCTGGTGCAGTCCCTAATGGAGGCGTCTTGGTCTCGCTGCCGAATAGGAGGCAGAGTCCCAAACTCCGATTGCAGTCGCTAGCTCTCCGACATGAGCAGGAAGCACAGATACCCAGCGAGCCCATTATCCCTAATTAAGAACTAAACTCTAAATCATATTCAGGTTCCCGTAGAAATAGGTCCTAGTATGAGCTATAGTCTAAAGTCCTAGTGTCCCCCACAAGAACCCCTATGGTAGTCCTCTATATATATTCCTATATAACCTCCCTTCAAGGAGTATAGACTATAGCTAACGTAAGCTGAGCTCCTGAATAATGGGGTCTGGAAGCCCTCGGTATTTTTCAAGCCGAGGCACTGTGCCCCAAAGTTCGGAGCAAGCAGTTGCCTTGAGCCAGTGCCATCTGCTGGTTGTTAACGAACTGCATGATCATTGGGCTCCTGAGCAGAGCAGCCACCGACTAGCTGCAATCCTCCAATTTGAACATGTAGCGGTCTCGAGATTTCCATTTTGTCGCGAAGGCTCTAGAAGACAAAGTTGAAGTCTTCATTTGGGTGTCTGAACATGATCATTGCTCAAACCCAAATCGGGACCCCCAGCATCGGGGCCTATACAAATGTGCGATTGGGGAATGTCATCTACATCTGAGACTGGATTTCAGACTGCGCTAGTGTGGTAGCAACAATTTCCTACTGCCTCAGCCCGCCTCCACATGCACCTGCAACTCGCAGAATCGAACCATTGCGCTTCCTCTTGGTCTTATCGCCCTATAGACACACAGACCTTAAAAAGATCACCAACCTCTAAACTCTAAGTCCTACACACTCCGAAGCCCATGGCCAAATGTAACAAGGCACTCATGGAGGTCATAGTCCAAGCCTTAGCCGCGTGTGAAGGTTTCTGGTGGTTAAGCCCAGCAAGGCTGCCAGGCTATGCTCTTTTTCTGAGATACCATACCGGAAGAGCAAGCAACCATCTGACCCAATGTTGGAGACCAAAACCCTCCCCACCTCACATTTTTAAAGTATTACTCACGGGGGCAGTGCTCGACGGACAGGCTGATGCACAGGAAGCAGGCAATGAGATCCCTTCGATTCTTGGAATATTGGATGCGGAGTTGCCCGTTGCATGGAATAGGAAATGTGGGGATCCTTGGGTCATGTGCCCTAGCCCGCTGAGTTGTGACCAGCCCTTGGAAGACCACCAAAACAGGGATCCAGGAAGTCTCGGCCCAGGTGCTTTCCGTGCCGGGAGGAGGGCTGTGGCAGCGGCTAAATGTCATCGCCGCGCGTGTGCCGTCCGAGTTGTGGCGCGAGCTGACCAGAAGTACGAATGGTTTCTCCTATGAAAACCTTGTGTACACCTGGCTTCCTCAATGTTGAGTTTCGTGGGGAGTGTGGAAGGGAACAAACAATTGGAAGCTACCACTTTGCTAAGGGCTTTTGAGGAAAGATCCCTGTGTTGTCCCTTTGAATCGCTGTGTAACCGCCTGAAATCCTGCCTATCTTCGCTTCCCCGCTCCCTAAAACTGATCTCTTGCAGGAGTCAAGCATGTTGGTGGATCAGGATTCCTAGGGGAGCCTACATAATTGGAATAGTTGTTTGGCCTCAGTTTTCCAATTCATCCACTGTCCTTGGCATTTTTTCTCGATCATCGGCAAGCATTCAAAATCTGAGGTCTGAGCTGGGCCTTTGGTGCTTTGTGATTGCGGGAAAGGGCGTCGCAAAGGTCCTACCTCAACCCTATAAACTTGAACCTACCCAGAGCCCCCTAAAAGCATCCAAAAAATGGGACCCCCCAAAATGATCCCCATTACTACATTGGGGAAACTAGGAGGCTATTAGGGGGTTCCGTGATGGTAGTTTCCATTTTCTTTTTCATTCTAACCGTAAACCCTAAACCCTACATAACCCCATTATAGTCATTATAGTAGGGGATTATTTGGAGGTTCCATCTTTTGGATCCTTTAGGGGGTCTGGGTAAATGTGACTGGACATCTGCGAGCCCGCCTCGCTGTATCATCGTTGCTACGGACGTTTGAGGTCGAGTGGAAGTCGACCTTGGGCAAGGAAGGCTTTAGGGACTTTAGGGTTTAGGGCTTAGGGACTTTAGGGTTTAGTGTTTAGGGTTCAGGGTGTAGGCTTTAGGGACTGTAGGGCTTAGGGTTTGGGGTTAGGGTTTAGGGCCTTGGGCTTCTGAGCCTCTGGTTGCCTGGAAGCTCAAGGACTGCAATGCTTTTGTCCAACAATGCCGACCCTGCTGGCGGTTTCTCGGGAAAATTGGGGCATGAATCCCTGTGCAGTCGGAACGCAGTTAGAACGTGGGTGCCCCCAATCAAGGCTCACATTATGCTCGTATAGCCGTGATAGGATTGCATAAGGCCTTTGTAGGCCTCTCATGGGGATACCCACTTGATAGCCGTCCACGTGGAACTTTTGATGCTCCCTACAATCCATCCTTCACTCCCTACTACTCAGTAAGTGCAATTGTCTTATGCTTGAAATGGCTAGCATATAAGCTTCCTGGCTTTTTGGGCGGCCGACCTCAGGTGTTGCCTCAGCAGCCTATGTGAGAAATGCTGCTGGAGGGACCTGCGGTCATTGTAGACCAAACCCTATAAAGCCCAAACCTTAGACCCAAAAGTAAGCCTGGACCCCCTATCCTACAACCCAAACCTAGATTTTGAAGCTTGGCTTCTAGACTCCTAGACCCTGAGCCAAAACCCCCAAAACCTCACAACTAAGCCACCACGATGTCCCCACAGATCTCCTCCGCCATGGCTCCCGCACAGAGATGAAGACTTCTCAAAAGAGGGGGGCAATCCTTGGGGCCCTTTACAAAGGCGGAAAGGATGCATAGGGTTCAGGGCTTAGGGTTTGGGTCTTCTCAGAGTAAAGGCAATCTAAGGGGCCTTAAGGATATGTAGGTCCCTATTCGGATTGCGTAGGGATTTTGGGAAGTTTCAAGCACATCATTCGCATGCCTTAGGGTCTAGCTGTAGGAGCAACAAACAGAATTGTGGCTGTGGGGCGCATTATGCTATGGCCATGCAAAGCTTGTTTGGGAATGGCAGTGGATTTTCAGGCTTTTTCCTTAATGTGTGACCGGTGAGAGGACTCTCAAGTGCTGGAATCCGGATGTCTTAGGTCCAACGTGGTTTGCGGAGTCGCAGCCCCTGTACATGTCCTTGAGCTAGAAAGCCACAGGAAGAGCGTAAGTTCCAGGGCGACATCCTACACTCTAAACTCCAAGCTCCTTTTCCTAAATCCACACCGATAACTCACATCACAGATTGCATACCAACCGGACTCACTGCTCATTGAGTTCGCCTGGCAAGATCCGCTCAACGCAACGCAAAGACAAGATAGAGGGGGTCTTCTACAAAACGGGGTAGAGAAGGGCGATTGCAAAGAGGTTGAAGGGTACCACAGAAACACCCCCCCCACCTTGCTCTGCAAGTGCCACCAAACATCCCCGAAGCTTGAACCCGTGTTGCGTGGAACATTACTGGTGGTTCTTAGGGAATGCTGGTTTAATGGATCCAAACTGCAGTCCCTGCAGGTTTGCTACAGAATTCCTAGATGCAATCCCCACAGCCCGCTCCTGTAACAAGCAGAAAGATTACAGCCCCTTCGCTACTCTTTTGTTCTGCACAACAGCCCGACATCCTAACTTTTGTTGGTCTCAAAGTACTTGATGTGCCAACTCTGAACCCCAAACCCTTCTTGGAGGAGTGTCGGGGGCCCAGGGCTTTCTAGAGGGTTTCGCTCAGGCTTGTAGGGTTTCAGGGTGAGTTCAAGGTTCACCAAAGGACCCACCGCACCTTTCTTGATACTTATACTCTTCATCACGCCAGGATCCGCAATACGGTTTAAGGTAGATTCCTGCATTACAGGATATGGGCTCTCTAGGTTGAGTGGGTTGAGGATGCCTTGAACTTGCAGCGTGTGATTCACTACGTCTTAGGCTGTGAGATGCAAGATCACATGCCCACCAAGGAAATCTAGCTTGAGGTTTGGGTCTACGGTCATAAGCATGGGCGCCGCTAGCGATGAATGATATCAGGCTCCTCTCAAAAAACTCACATGCCAAATGAAAGCATTTTGCGCGGGATGCGATTGCTCAGCACAGGCAGCTTCTGGCTCACGGCGTTCAGAATGCAGCATTTTTTGGGGTGGCATGGGAATTTGAAAGCCAGTTGTTTCTTATGTGGAATGAGCCAATTAGTAGCTGCCATAGGTCAATAGCGCCGGAGCCATGTGCATGGCTGAGCTAGCCGTCTGTGCTATCTATGAATCAATGCCGCGGCTTCATCAAACCAAATTTTAGCTTGGACTTAAGGTTAGGGCTTACATAATAGGGTTCTGGGCTTCGGGTATTCTGTCCAACCCTTATGCCGCCGTCATACAGGACTCATGTGCTGCAGCGGCGTAAGCAGAATGTGTGGAAGGTTTGGCATGTCGGTCTTGGCTTCAGGGTTGGAGCAGGGGTGTCCTAGCTCAAACGAGCAGCAGCGTGTTGTGGTAGTGGAGCCAAGTATGATCATATCCCATGTTTAGGAGACGACCTCCAGAAGCAACATGGGCTCTTACGGGTTTTTCTCTTTTCTATCGGGAGCTAACGTAGCCCTATGAAAAATGTCCTGTCTCAAGTAAAAAAAAATGCTGTGCAAGCAATGGGGTCCCCCCTGACGGTATAGGGACGATCAGAAAGGACTCCAAATCTTGGAAACACCCATTTGTGGTCTTCGTCTCAGCCCCAAGGTTTGAAGGAACTGCCTGCAGAAACCCACTGCTTCACCTTGTGAATCCCTGAATCATCTCCCCCTGGATCATAAAGCTCGTGCTCCCTCCGTATCATAAACTTTCTCCTGCTATGTAATGGTGCTATGCTAGAATATGTGCTCTCCGGGATGGCGGACTTTTTAGGGGGAGGTGATTGCTGCGAGGATCCGGGGGACTAAGTAAGGATACCTGACATCCATGTCAGCCAGCATGGTGACCTGAGGTATCCACCCTTTCACCTACTTCATGGAAATTATGGGGGCTATTGTGTGGCTTGTAGAGGTTACAAGTCTACCTCCTAAGACTTGCTGGGTCCCCGTGATCCTCTTCCCAGTGGGGTTGTAGGCACTCAGCTGTTGTCCTTCTTCGCCAGGGCAAAGAACGCGCGTGACAGGCTTCCTGGCGACCTGCTGCTTCTCATGTGGGGGGTTTAGGGCTTTGGGTGTAGGGTTCAGGGTGTGCAGTTTGGAAATTGAGGTTTTGGGTTGGCTTTCTTCGCGAATGGGGCCAGGATGAAGCGCATAGGGGCTATTCTGATAAACTCCAATTTCAACATTCTGAGTCTGGGTCGTTTCCTGTTTGGTTTGGGCGTGGGGGTTTGGGCTAGTCCACACCGTCCCAATACCCCCAAGGAGTGGCTACATCTGCTATTGTGATGGGCATTTGGGAGGTGGGGCTAAAACGCTTGAGTTCATCACAATCTATCTTACATACTGGTGGGTAGCAGGGAGCAGGGGAATCTCTATGACCCATAAGTCATCTTCATATTCCATTCCTTCATTCCTTTTCTGTCCTTCATTCCTGCGAACAGCCCTTTGGCGGCACCTAAACCCAAACCTCCACACACGAAGTAACACGGTCGCTTCCATGTCCTGTTGCATTTTCCCATTCCAACGCTCTGTGCTCACCCCTCCAAACCAGGCTGCGGCCCAAACCTTCCGATTCTCCAACTGCGCACAGCAGATACAAGAGTCTCTCATTCTGGGCCTAGCCTGAGGACATGTGGGCACTAGCCAAGGAAAGTTCTGGGCAAATACAAGCGGATTCTGCGGCCCCATAATGGATTCTATAAAGCAACTTTCACGACTCCTTGATCCTCTTGGCGCCTGCTGTGCATGTGCAGTCCAAATACCAGAGCTGGTACCACCACAGCCTCAGCTGCTTCGATTTCGGCACCACCCTAGCTACACACCCCTCGCTGCCACCTTTTTTGGGGGTGCTCTTCTGAACCGGGGGGTAGGTACAGGAGGGCTGCCCATAACAGGTTTGAGAGTTGGAGGTTTCTCAAGATGCTGATTCGCTTCTGTGGCTTAGGGTTTTTTTGGCTGCGGCCGAGGGCATGGGCTTGGTGCATAAGCTCCAAAGGCAACATGTTTGTTTCTAAAGCCCATTAAGTCTCCTGCTGGATGTGCTAGTGAGCTATTTTGCTTTCCAGATCCTACGTGTGTGCAGGAGGCATAGTAGTTCTTCTTCCGTGCTCAGGGTTTAGGGCCAGGGTTATTTATGGCGCTTTTATTTGTGTGTCTTTTCCTCTTGTGTAGGCTGTTGTTGGCTTTCTTTTCGTGAATTTTCCTCGGGTCTAGGAGTATGCCTGGGTTTCCGGGTTCAAGGTTTAGGGGCTTTAGCTGCACAGCACCCTGGGAAAGATTGTGCTCAGGACTTGCCAGCATTGTGCAGGAACTGAACCAAGCCCACGGAACACGAAGCCCCAGAATCATCCCTACTGAAGTCCTCCTCACAACCACCAGACCCCAAGATGGTTTAGGGGCCCAGCCAGGTATTTAGACTTTAGCGCGTAGGTTTTCAGGGCTAGGGCCCGTGCGGTGATCATAAAGTTGATCGTGAGGTTTCTCCACGCCCTTCTTCTTCTGGCCCTTGTCATGTTGAGTTTAAAAGCAAGCTGGTGTGCGCCGGGGTCCAAGCAGCTAAGAGTCGGGTTGGCTCATATATCCACCCAGTCAGCGGATCGCTACCTTTGGCGGCCTTTCGACAATGCATGTGAATAGGCCCAACAAAAATGCAAGCTACTCCACCCTCTTTAAGCCCAAAAGCCTGAACCATGATTGCTCTCTTAGAAACCAGAGCCCAAAGCCTATTATGCCCTACAACTCAGACGACCGTCCTGTGGAGTCCATGTAGCAGCTTCGACTGTGCAGACCTGGCGAGGCCCTTAAGCCTGAGTAGTTAGGGCAGGGTTAGGGGTTTAGGGTTTGAGAACTACGACTTAAGGGCTTAGGGCTGAGGCTTAAAGGTTTGTTGGTTTTAGACCTGCGGGTTGCTCGACTCACCTGAGGTCCCAGGCCAGAAGCTTGCAACAACTTGTACATCTAATAGATATGTCTGTCTGTATGTATGGACGTATGTACGTACACATACACATGATTACCACATTTTCAAACAACCGGAATTAGCAGATCAAAGAAATCAGAGACCTCACCGCCAATGGCATCCGCCACAAGGCTCCAGGAGAAACACTTTGTGCAGCACTTTACAAGACTTCCTGGTAGCTGATAGGGGTGAAGGAAGGGTTTGTAAGCACAATTTCGCAGATACATCCGAAGGTTTGTTTTGTCTATCTACCTTCATACACATTTGTAGATATGTATATACATATATGTATGCGCATATAATGTATCTGTGGGGTTTTAGCTCTGGGAGGATCGGAGTTCCTGTAAATCGAGAGCTGTCTACGGACAGAATGATAGCGGAAGCAGACCAACACGGCGTCGCATTCTCCAAAGGATTCTGGGATCCAGAGCGGGTCCCTACTGGTCAGATTTGCATAGGGAGTATCCTGAGAATATCCTGAGAAAAGCTCTAGTAGTAGGAAGACTTTCAGAAATCCTGAGAGCCATCCATCGAGCCATCATATACCATCCACGTATGATGTAGTACAGAGCCGCCAGCATGGACAATTTAGGTTTTAATCCCTTCCCCCTTATATTAAACCTCCCCATGATGGTATATCATAGTATATTGGGCATAATTCATTTTTTTGGGGAAATTTAATGTCAGGGGGAGGGGATTCACATGCAAGGTTGGGCTCCTCTCGGTGTTCCACCCAAGTGGGCAGCCAGTAAATGCACTCACCGATGATATTGAGAAGGAAGCCTCACTAAATTTACTGGAACCGTAAATATAATATCGCCGTAGGTATATTATCATAAGTTCCCCATATACCCCATATTATATCTACCTAGCGGGACTATAATTCAAAACCAAAGCCCTGAACCGTGACTTGCTAGCTGGGACTTGGACCCTAACAGCTCGAAAAGGTAGAAATGCCATCCCCTTGTAAACCTCCTTATCACCGCTATACAAGGTAGTCTTCTGCACACCCTAATCCCGCTCTTATTCGATAGACTCCTACATGACTTGGACCCCCCGCGGAACCAAGCAGTTACTTCACAAAACTATCAAGGCTTAGCCGGGCTTGCGCGCTGCCAGTGCCGCCCTCCAGCAGAACTTACTGATGGTTACTACGGCAAGGTCGGAATAAATGGTAACTGCCAAATTGATTTGGGGTTTGGGATTGGTGGGTTCCCCTTCAGAACAAGCACGCGTAATTGGTGTGGGACACTGAGGATGCTTGCAGAGCAGAGTCTTAACCCGGAAAGGACAACCCCCTAACAAACTCTTCTTCCAGCAGAACAATTAGGAGCGTGTTTGGGGTCCCCGGAGATGTTAATTGACTTTGCGAAGGTTGGGGACTTGACTTGGAGGCTTGGAGCAAAGCCTTCTGATCATGAATCATTTTATGATTTCTACGCCCAGCGTGAAAGATCAGCAACGAAAAACATGACATCACCCAATTCCGAATTGGAGGCTTTGGGAAAATGCCCAGCAGACATGAGGTCCAAATTGAAACCTTATCTTACCAGTGCTTGGTAGGGAGCGCAGGAGCGGAGCCCAATAATAATCCCAACATATTCCCCACGCACAACCCTACATAACCCCATAGAATCCCTGCATGCCCCTATGATATAATAGTTTTCATTTTCTTTTTTTCCTTTCCATTATCCCTTTTTAAACGTACCTATCCTGATCCCCTCGTCCGCCCTCCTCCCCAGCCCCGCGCTTACGCGCCAGCAAGTTTGGCAGTGAGGCCTTGGAGCCTCAAAAATCTGTAGTGCTTCGGCCTCGAGTCCATCTAATGAAGTAAGGAATAACAAACGTATACCTGAAATCATGTTAAACATCCTCATATGATTTAGGGTACTTTGCTCCACTGAAGTGCGTTGCACTCTGTGAAATTACGCCTTGCGCAGTTTTGGGCCGTTCATCATGACTGCGACTTGAGTGATCCAGGTCTGACTCCATGCGGGCTGGTGTGTTGAGGGATGGCCGGTCCCAGCGGTTCATGGGGAATGTTGAAGGGGTGGAATGTAGGAGACTACTATACTACTGAGTTACTTTTAGGATCCGTTCCCTTATTCCCTGCTGACCATCAGTAGGTCAAATGGGCACGTCGCTGACGCATGCTCACTTTCTTCTTGGGGTTACCAGGGAATGGAGGCATGGAACCACAACCCAGTCCCTCATTCCTTGCTCATCACCAGGAAGTTTTGAAATCTGTGGAGTCGATGTGACCCAAGCTCAATCGCACTACACATTCACTACACATTCCTGTCAATTCCTGTTCAGATGTAACGTTGATAGCACATGTTCCCGCAAAGATCTAATGTTAGGGAGTGGGGCGTGTATGAGGGGTAGGGGACTATGAAGACTGAGCTCCAGACTCCAACTCCCCACCCCGCATGTCCCCATATATGCCCACCTTTTGACCCAAATAGTTTCAGCATGGGAAAACTCTGGAAACTGTCAAATGACACATGCCCAGAAAACTGTGTACTAAGCAAAGGACACTCGTCACCAGCAAAAAAAATCCTTTTCAGGGGGGAAGGTGCGGCAGTGCGCATTTCTTGCCATTCCGCCTTCACAGGAGCTGGGATGCTGCTCGGCGATTTGCCTGCATGCGCAGCTCTGTCCACCCTTACATGGGAGTTTCTCCAAAACGGGGGCTCTAGGGACCCCAATATAGGAATTATTAAGCCCCCCCACATAGCGTGGCTTACATGGTCTTGTCCATTCCTTCCTTCATTCCTGACTGACCAGCTCAAACCCTAAACAATCATACAGTAACTTCCATGATATTCCTTCATTCCTTACCACCCCCCCCAAGCTTGAAACCCTGAACAAACCAGTGGCTGCCAGCTTCTTCATCATTGAAAAAACGAACCACCAGTAAGCCAGGCTTTTGTTGTTGAATCTGGGAGTTCATCCTGAATAAGAACCCCCTTAGCCCTAGTATAATCGTCCATAATCTGGGGCTCCAAACCCTAGCCTAAACTAAGGCACTTGTTTTGAAAAAGTCCCATCTTGTCCCCCAACATTGCCGCATCGTGCACCCCCAAGCCGCCGTGTGAAGAGATGCAGTAGTCTGGAGGGTTGTGTGTGAAGGGTTGTTTAGTGTCAAGGGGTTACGACGCAGTCGCTGGAACAGCGCGGAGTGGACACCACCAGGCTCAAATTTGGGAACTGGGGTTGTGATATGGGCATCTCCAAAAGACAGCGATGCCCGTCCGGGGGTCTCAATACTCAGGGTTATTGTCCTTGGGAGTATGCAAGTGAGACCGCTTGTTTTCAAACATCCATATAGAAGCTGGGCAGCATGGATTGCAGCTTTGCTGTTGGATCCTCAGTATTCCTGGCTATGAAAAGGACCCAATAAGAGTCAAAGGTAGCCATTGGGTCCTCACTTTAAGCAATGAGATCACTAATATCCCCTTTGTATGAAGGGTAGCATAAGCTATGAAACTTCATCAGAGCTGCCGGACTCCTGTCCCAGAGGTCCTAAACCCCAAGCACTCTACCCTAAACCCCGAATTATGAACCGGGGTTGCGAAACAACTGGCGTTTCTAGTCAGAAGGCCCTATAAAAAGGATTACCGAATATTGGGACAGAATATTGGAGCCCCTACTCACGGAACATGTGATTGAAGACCCCACAGAGCTTCGAGCATCCAGACTACTTACTTTTGTTCAAGAAGGAGTGGGCAAGTCAACGAGGAAGCGGTCCTGCTGCCGAAGCGCTCCTGAAGATGCTGATCTATGTTTTACTCTAACAGGGTACCCTTACAACCCTAGGAATACATGAGCATGACAACAGGGATTATGGGGGCGCCAGAAAAAAACTCTCCGATTGTTTTGGGAGGATGGGATTCGTTCATAATTAGGGCAAGGTCCTGCCAGCTGAACAGGACAGGGCCCTGAGGAGGACCCCTTCACCACCTGAGGTGTTTGCTGGTAATTATCGTTTCCTAGAGCATGCAAACCTAAGAACCTGACGGACAAGTGCCAACTAATCACGAATTTGGCGATGAAGTCCATCAGCTTTAGATGGGAGGGTTCAAGTTGGAAGTTAGGGATTGCACATCAGACCCGCAAGCGATGGGCAGATGAAAGGGTATTTCCACAGTACGGGACCTCCAAAGACTTCAATCCTGTATCATACGGACCATCAACCAGGGTCCTCTAATTTTCAAAGGCCCCGCAAGTAATCATTGTGGCTGACCCGGGCTTTGTGGAAGGGCCGCAAACAGCTGTCGCGTTCTTCTAGGTTTTTAATTCCAAAATCTGACTGCTTGACTGCGGTTTCTGCTGCAATGCAAACTCGTAGATTCCTCATTGCAAGTTAAATTGTGCTGGTCCCTCGTCTCGGGGCCCCGGCGTAGCTGGCACAGAGGCAGCAAGGAGTGGCGGGGGCCTAGGTATATGGCGGTGCGCTGCCACATCGCTCTCTGACGTTGTCTGCTCGTGAAGCTTTACAGGCCGGCGAAGCCCCTTGTTGGAAGAAAGCTACGAGATGCTTATTGCAGATGAGAACAATGATGAACGACTGGTACCCACATTTGAGGAGTCCAGGGGCTAAGTCTTTCTGGTGCTTGGGGAAGTGGGTCCCCGTCGTGATTCCTATTTCATCCCCAGCAATGGTGGCAACATTCGCCGCCCACTCCCCATCAGGCACTAGGACAGTTTGACATGCAAGGTCGGGATCATGGTTGCACAGTGTGGAGGCTGAACGGCTAATTTCTACAGAGTTTTGGGTTGGCTTACCAAATAGTGGGTCGGTAATATTATGGCTTCTACAATGCACACCCCTTTTAAACCCCTTCATTGTCCCGGTGTGCAATTCATGTTCATTTGCTCCAGCTGCATGTGGTCCTGCAGTATTCAATTTTCAGCCCTTCTGTGGGAATGCGGGTGAGAATTTACGGCTAAGGGTTTTGAACCTACAGTAGGGTTTGGGGGGCAAAGGTCAGGAGGCTGAGCATCTAGGGCTTAGGGCTGAAAGCCTCATGTTATTTGAAGATGATGAGAAGCCTTTCTTTTTAAAAGGGATTGTACAGGGTGTGCAGGAATCATGGCGGGGCTGGTGTGAATCATTATTTTCAACTTTTCTGAGCGCTGCATATTCCTTTGGAGTTCGGAGGCAGAAGCATAACCCAGTTCTTGGTGTGGCGCAAGCCGCGGCCTTCGTTTTGTGCTGCCTCGCCCACCAAAGGAGTGGGTGGGTCGGGAATCCAGGGTGCGGTCTCTTTGGGGCTGGTTCAGACTAAGCCTCAACAAGATGCAGTTCGTGCTGTGAGGCTTAGCGGAGCTCTGTGTTTTGGAGTGTCAGTTTAGGCCTTCATGCCAGTACATGCTAGGCTTCTTTATCAAAAGGACCCAGCCTGCAACCCCTTGAACCCGAAACCTTGCAGCCGTGAAGCCCGAAACAAAGTTCTTGTCGAGCCCCAAATAAAGTTCACTTCATTGAAAGACTTACGGCCGGAGTCACAGCGGTTGTAACCAAATCCATGATATCAAGCTCCTGGAAATGTAGCTGTGAGTTGCATCAGCGGAAGGCAGCATTGCTGAAAGCCTTGTGCCGCCGGTGCTCGACGATGTCAAGGAAGACCAGCGCTAGTCGCTCGCCTCCCTCCTGTTCTTCTGGAGTATTTCATGTGACGGGGTGGAGGATCAAACATATCCCCGTGACTGCCAGTGTCCGATGCTGGAGGCATATTCTGAAACACAAGAGCTTCTTTATCGCTAGTCGAAGGATGCAAACCCTGCAATTCAGAAGCGCGCATCCAAAAGTGTGAATGCCAGGCCTTCTCCAAGTATCCAAGTACCTGCCTGGGTGTTACATCTCCGTTCATCTCCGTCCACGGGTCAACAACGTTTGATTCAAACCTCCCTTCCACTGTGGCTTACGGGTCTTGGTCTTCTTTGGGTCACTGGGAGCTTCGCATGCTGCGAGGCAGCGCAATTCCAGCGGCAGCCACCAGGACTAGTACGGCAATTTCGGTTGGCATTCTTTGGCACCGGCCTGACCGATCAAAGGCTGGGGCTTTAGGAGCGGACAGCCTATGTGCACATGAGCTTTCCCTGGGCTCCTGGATCATCTGGTCCGCCAACTTGACCCACTTTGAAAGGAGCTCCTCGCATGCTTTGGGATGCAAAGTGCCGCATTCCGTGATCTCAGCTGAACTTCCCAAATCCTGAAACAACGTATCAGATCTCCTCAGAGAGCTGGAAGGGCTCTTCGATGCTTCGGCTCCCATCCGCATGGTTCACCTCAAGCCGAAATTCAAATTGAATATCTCGTTAACAGTTTCTAGAGAATCCACTCTAGACATCCTTTCCCCCATTCCCTGCTGAGCCCTATTGACCTGGGAAGCCCAGGTCGTTTCACTGCGTTCTAGATCGAGTTTGCTTACAGATAGTGTTAAGCAGGGAAGGGGGACATAGGTTTCTAGGGACTCTTACCGCGGATTTTTGCAGACGTCAGCGCGGCTCCATCATTTTCCCGAGCATCAAATACCACGAAGTCAACATGCCAGTTTAAGAGAAACATTTGTCGCGCTCATTTTGGTGTAGGGCCTTGCTCACGCTACCTCTTCTATCTGTGATTGGCTTCGCGTAGCCAAGGGCCACAGGGGACATCCAAACATTGCGGCTTTGGAATCTCAAGGGCTTGATTTATGCAATTTGTTGGCTCTCCTGAGCGGTTTTTTCTTGAGGAGGGAGGGGCTGGCTGTGGCCGCGAGGCCTAGCACAGATTCGTCAGGCATGGGCATGCAGCCTGAGGCTGGACAGTGTCACCCATCCACCCCCTAATCATTAGACTCCCAAGTGCCCACCCCCAAATAAGAAGTCAATTCTCAATAAAATACCATTCTATGCTTGGTAGAAGGCTTGGCGGGAACACGTTTCATTTTGAAGTGGAGGGGTGTAACTGATGTTCCGGGCAACGTACCTCATCCTACCACAATGACCACAACCTCGCAACCCTCTGGCTGCACAACGGATGTTTGTAGCATCTCCACCTGCGTTAGACTTGAGGTAGTACGAGGTAAAGATCAGATGCGGCATCGTCCCACATAGCCGAGTCTGGCATTCCTTATCCGGGTCTGGAGCCTTGATGTAACTGTTTCCCGACACCTCAACCCCAAAATCTTGTTTTTAGGCCCTAAACATCTACACTGCCCAAGCCCTCAACGCTTCACCCGAATTCCTGAGCCCTGAATTCCCTGCCGCAAACGCAGTCCAAGCACGTACATGGGGCCGTAGATCTCGTTGCAAACCTCCCGGGCTGAAAGTGTCAAGAATATCGACTGGTTAGGGTTGAAATGGAGGAATGGGATGCAGTTTTAAGGAGGATTGTGCAAGTGCTACTATGGGAACAATTCTCAATCATTTTGGCGGAGACGATGTTTAGCTGCATGTAGCTCTCACAAGGCGGTCAAGGCATGCTTTCAACCTGTCCAGAATGCGCTTCCAGTCTCAGACCTTCACTTGGGCAGCTCAAGTGGAAGTGCAGGACGACGCTTCAAGCGTGTACTGTAGGCTCGTATTCACTAGAGTAAGGTTTCGGTATTGGACTATACACTTACACAAGGACTACAAGGGAATACCATTGGCTGTTATTCAGGCTTCTCTCCTAGATTAATTATGCCTACAAGTAGCTCGCCTTGCCGGTGGTGGTAAAGAGGAGGCAAGCGTAGTCCTCTGGAATAGCCATGATAACGCGAGTATTCCTTCGTGAGTATTCCTTCATTCCCTACCGGCCAAACTAAACTCTAAGCCTTATTAAGCCTGAAACCCCGAACCTTAAGCCTTAGATCCTCAACCATCTGAAGCCCAGCGTTTCAGGTGTTGTGGGTCTAGCCCCAATAGCTACCGCTATCAACGTCCTAGATTCCTTGTGTAACTGGTACAGGCTGCCTCGAATAAAACGCCACATGACATTTGTAGTTATTCAGGCTTCTATGCTGCAGGTTTAGGATCTCTGAGGCTTGAGAATGGACTTGCCGCCTTGTCAGACATCTCGCCAGCCCACTCACGGAAGAGCTCCGGGGGCAGGCGGTGTCCCCACTGATGATACCTGGGCTTGCAGCCTTGATGGTGCTTCAAGGGGATTTTAGGCTTTGAGGATGGATATCATTTAAGTTTTACAAGTTTACGACGGCTTGCTAGTGCTTAAGGGAGAAGCGCGGGACGGGTTGATCTCTTTTGCCATCCATATAAGATCCCATTTGTACGCCTAGTATAATACGTACCTACGTATTGATCCCCATTGCCCTGTATGTAAGCACTAGTAAAGGCTTGTAGTGAGGTGGCTATAGTGTTTGGCACTTGGCACATGGCCGGTTTGAACATGGGATCGGTTGGAAGGATGCTAGCGGCAGAAAACATGGGTTCAAGGATTGCGGTAGGCAGCCAGCTCTGATCTGAAGCTTGCGACTGCCCTGCGCAATGAAGCACAGCCGGCCCGCGTGCAGCAGACTTGTTCTTGTATCAGCTGAAGCCTTTTAACGGCTGTCAAGAACTCCAAAACCTGCAGGAAGCAATAGAAACCCCAGTTTCAGAAGCATTCCAAACCAAACATCGGAGATGGTGTCTCCAGCGACCACTTGAATTCAAGCCACCATTTCCCCTTGATGATCCCCTATGTCCATGACCTTACAAAGTAGGAGGTTTAAACACTGACAATGGTGTTGCTCCATCTCTTGTCCTAAGAGCTGCCAGCTTCTTTTTAGGATTTTACTATAACGCAACGTGGAGGTTATGCCCAAGAATGACCTAGGTAACCCTAAATGAAAATCAGAACCTCTCAACGAAAACCCTAAGCCATGAGGCCAAAACCCTTCACCCTGTAGTAAGGAAGAGTACTAATGCGCAAATCCTGGGTCCGTGGCTGGGCTTTGTACTCCAAGTCCAGCATGGACATGGAAGGCAGCTCTGGAAGTTTGCTGGGCAAGTGTTCCTGAGGCGGATCTTGAAAGTTCAAGCCTAGTTCTTCCCGGATACCGCTCTGAACATCGAATCTGAGTTCTTGAGCTTGGTGACATTGGATGACTCAGCGTCATGCGCAGTGCACGAGTGCAAAGATCCAAAGCTAGATTGGCCAGGTGGGGCCCAGGTGGCGCTTACGTGCTGGCTAGACATAACCGGCTGAGCCTTGAACGTGCCACGGACTACAACCATTCACTACAACCCCAGCATTTGGAATTCTTTAGGCCCTCCTCTTCTAGCTAGGCCTAACAATGTACACGACAGTAGTAAAGTATCACTGAAAGGCTTCCCTGAAGAAAAGGCTGAGCTTTTTGAGGATAGCTTGACCCACCCTCAAGAAGGCTCTCAACTACCACATCGTGAATGCCCCTCTTGAGGCCCCATGCCTCAAATATTTCCATATACCAGAAGCCGACAGGTGAAAATGATATCCCAACCAAATACAGCAAAGCAGGCCTCCCAGAAGGAAAGAAGAGAGTATTCTTTGCCCTGGTAGATGAGTTTGACCTGACTGGGCTTTCAGTAAGGTGGAAGGACTGCATGACATGCATTAGCTTCATCCAGGGCTGCATGAAGTTATTTGTCTCCATAAATTCAAGCACGACTGCTATTAAACTTTGTGCAGCGGTTCGAAGCTGACTTCTGCTCATATGTTGTCCTACTGGTGCTGAATTTCGAGTACGGGAGGGAGGGTAGGGATTGTTATAGGGGATCATACATAGATTATGATAGTGATCAATCGGTCCTCTTACATGCTCATTACACCGTTTGTTTTAATTAAGTCCAGGTTATGTTTGGAGCTTCAGCAGCACTTGTGCCACGTAGGCACCTGCTCTTGGATTTGTGCAAGATCCACTTCAACTGGTACCCTACATTCTGAGGCCCAATGCTTGCACGCTAAACCAAAGCCCCAAAACCTCGCGTGCCGCGGCCTCATACATAAAACCGTAAGCCCCGAAGCGCTGAAGCCTGAGAGGCCATCTGCTTTGTACTAGAGCAAGAGCAGCATAAATGGTGGATGAGCAGGTTTGCAAAAGAATTGGTGCTCCTGTTCTGGTGGCCCCTGTAAGCAGAGTCAGAAGCGAATTTCATACATTTTGGGATACAAGGGGGAACATATGCGACGAAATCAGGTCATCATCTCCTGAACAACCAGCCGCGCACCGCATTACAGGCACTCAGCCGATGCATAACTGGGGATGCATGGGTAGCTATAAGCAGGGCTATATAGGTGCCCTGAGATAAGTCATAAGCACACATAACCGTTGACATGACCTCCTCCAAACTTACTCGTTATCACCCTTGAACCTCCAAGCAAGTTCTGAAAACTCCGCAATGGGCCCAGCGCCGTTTCTCCGTAGTCCTTCTCCGCAAGCCTCGGCATGATAAGACAAGTTGGGTGAGCGGTATAGAGCTTGAGAATTACAAGCATGGAATCTGCCAATACACTCTAAACCCTCAACTCCTGAACGCTTTAATCCAGAGACCTCAAACCTGCCCATGACCTCTTCTTTAATCTCTCTTCAACTCTGCTCTTGCCACCAGTAAGACCGCAGATTCGTGTACCTCAAGAGCTGCACGGACTCTGCGACCAAAAGCCATCCTCTGAGACAAGGTGCCAGTGAAGGGGTTGGTGTAGGTCGCCAACGAGCGTAGCAAGCCACCTCGCCATCCAACTTTTCAAGCTGCTGACGTAAACTTAAACCGAAACTCTAAACCCTAAAGGCCCTAAAGCTCTCAAGCTGTGGAAGGAGCAGCAGGTCTTGGGCACTCCACGGGTCAGGACTGGGGATATTCTTCGGGTTCTGGTTTGTAATTGCAAGCTCTGTTACCTCCGGCACTTCTGGTAGCTGAGCTACAGGGGGAAAACAAGACATGCACGAGCCCAGACCTCCATTCTTGCTGCGACCCCTCCTCAACTTCGTTCAAAGACTGACATGACGCGCCATCCTGGGGGTTTGCGCGCAGAGGGCTTGCAGCACTCGGATCTACATAGGCAGGATCCTCCTTCTGTTTTAGTCATCACGTCTGTGAGAAGATTTGTGCTGAAAAGCTCTCGGCACTTTGTTTTAAGCTGTTTCCTTACTTGTTTACGAAGCCTATCTACCCTCAGGGCCCCTAAGGTATCCACACTTTGAGAACCTCCCAAAATAAAACAACCAACACGGCCCCATAGCCCATAGCCCGAGCGCGGCGCCGCAAGTAGAAAGCCGCCCGCTGGTTTTTCCCTTGGAGGGAAAGAATCATCTGAGTAGTGTGTTCTGGAGTGGTTGAACCAAGTTGGATTCTACCCTTCTTCAACATGCTATAACCCAAGAACATGTGTAACACTTACTCTGTATCGGGAGTATAGCATCGCCATTCGGCATACTGCGGCATACTCCAGGGACCCGATACCCTTACTGAGGAATATACGTCAGGGTTCAGGATTTAAGGCTGAGGATTGAGGGAGCAGACCTGAAATCACATCAGGGTTCGTCGTGTCACTCAGAACATTTCCTGAATTGAAAATACCGGGGGGCCTCTCTGGGACATGGACCATCCTTGGGCTTTTGCATGGAAGGTCATACCCGAAAAGCAAAAAAAGATCCCTGACATAGACCCTGTTCTGGTGCTTTCTTGCTCATGCTTTGAAAGCTGAACCTGAAGGGGTTGGGCCTGTTATGCAAGTCTGGGGGCCTCATGTAGGAAGCAGCCGAAAAGGTAAGGAAGGGCTAATATGCTGGCTAAATTACATGTATTCAAAATCCGAAAATAACGCCACCTCGGCACCTTACTCTACATGCACCACCATTCAGGTTAAGGTCGGGTGAGGCCGTCTTAGCTAGTGCATGGCCTCCCTCAGATTTGCTTTCCCTGAAGGCTGGCCAACAAGGAGCTACCTTCTCAGGTCAACAACCAAAGCCATAATGTAATGATTGTGGAACCTGCATGTCTCAGTAGGCATCCATACTATCTACGTCTAAGGGTTTAGGTTTGGGGTTTAGTGTGGACATCCATACTACCACCACATCATCCAGGTTCATATGCCCGGGGATAAGAGTACCGCGGAGTTCAATCCTACCCACCCTGCCATTGAAAGAGTGGAGCTGCTGAATTTCCTGGCCCAAGAAGTGTCATCCTTTAAATTGCATAAATAACCCCATTATAGTAGTTTCCATGTTCTTTTCCATCATCCCTATATAACCCCTGTAACCCCTTTACCCTACAGAAGGATAATTATTACATGTATCCCCCCAAAAAATTACAGATCTTCACTAACCTACTGGGAGACAGATTTGGGTTTCCACTTCAGGACCTCGCAAGAGCACGACCTGAGCTGCCAACGTTGCTGACCATCCATCAGGTCATCCACGTTCACCTGCTGCTTGTCCAATCGGTTTGGGTTGCATACACCACTAAGCCCTAAACCCTACATCATCATTTCTCAACCCTTAGCCCGAATCCCTAGGCCCGCATTACCCTGATCCCTAAAGCCTAAGCCGGAAAACATAGCTGGTAAGGCATTACCTCAGGGTTATCTAATTTGAGCATCCCCACCCTTACGCTTTTGTTGTTGTTGCTGTGGGGCCTCATCAACAACTACCGACAACAACAATATGCTTCTAAAAAGCTGCACCAGCCGGCAGGCATAACACCTGTACATTCCAAGCACCAGCTTTGGGGTGGTAAGGTGGCTTGTGTGAGGCTTGAAATTTTCATACTTATGCTCTGGGGTTAGGCTGTCTGGCCACTCAAGGGGTACCTCCAAGTTGGGCACTGCAGTAGAATTTTAGGGTACTAGGGTTGGGCACAGCAGGGACATTCTGCAGTCGGGCACTACGGGCAGGGAGGCTTGAGGTTGGGAGCGACTGGGAGACTCTGGGGCTGAGCAGCACTGCAGGGATACCCCACACTGTGGGGAGACTCTGCCGTTGAGCACTGTGAGTCTGCCGGGATACCCTACAGCTGGGCAATCAGCGTGTTATTGTAAGAGGTTGTTACCTCCCAAAACACTCAAAGGACTCCTCGCAATACCTCAGCCTAAACCCTGCGCCGCGGGCTCTACACCCCAAGCCTTAAACGTTCATCCCTTAACCCTAGACCCCTAACACCTCAACCCCTTCAACCCTGCTCGTGCGCTCAATGTTGGCTGAGGGACTGAAGGAATAGCAAAGAAAGTGGAAGGTGTTGTACTCTTTGGGTCTGGGGGTTAGGGTTTCGGGGTGTAGGGGCCAGGTTTCGTGTGTAGGGTTTGGGGTTTGAGGTTGGTAGGGAGTGAAGGAATGGATTATGGAGATGATGGTAACGGATTCTGTAAAGACTGGTTACTATGGGGACCCGTTCCTCCATTACCTAATACCTGAATACCAGTAATTACGGCACCTTGTCAAACGCGCCAAGCTTCTTCGGAGTGTCAATTGGCATCTTTGGCTCTGGATACTCCTCCAAACAGGAAAGCTTCAAGATGTTGCGGGTTGGGATTGGAGCCATGCGCACATGATTTACCACATGTAGCTTGAGCCAGGGGTATCTTGGCGCATATCGCTGGGGCTTCATGCGCCCTTGCCCACGCTTCTGGGACAACCCTGACATTGAGGACCAGACGGCGCCCTGCTTTTGGAAATGCCCTGTCTACCTGCATTGAGGAGTCCCCAAACGCCAACACTATCCTAAACCCAAGAGGCTAGGCTGCTCCTTGAGAAGCATCTCATCAGCCTCGCCAGTGCTGAACACAAATTCCATCAGCACAAAAGCGTTAGCCACAACCGCTAACGACACTGCAGTAGCCTCGACTTTGGGCCTTGTTCTTGCAGAATTATGCCTTATTGCTAGATGGTGGCGTTTATCGGCATCACAAACCCTTTTCAGGATCCTTGATAAAGATACACATACGTTTGGGAAAAACAGGGGCCTCCATTGTTGGATTGGTTGGACGCATCCTTGAAAGCTGGGCCAGGGTCATACCTGTGCCTCTGCTCTTGTCCCCGAGACTCATGTAGATGCTGCAAAAGAAAGCTTACCCCCTGCAAATATGGCAGGGTTCCGTTCATCGGGAGCCGATCAGTGTTGGCTTGAGTGAGTGGCTCTGACCTCTGCTAGAACCAAACATACATGGAGGATCTTGAGGCAACTTCTTGTAGAAGCCTGAATAGTTACTAGCATCATTCCCCACACCCCTCTCCTATTCTAACTAGTTGGGCCACTAAATTGCTCATCGCCGATGAGTAGTTCGGTCTCCCAGACACATTTCTTGCGTAGCTTGTGGACACAGGTGCATTTGAGGGATAACTTGCGACCATACGAAACCAACAAAAGAATTTGCCCACCCTTAATTGCCCTTGGGTTGCCCTAGCGTCGGCAGCGCTTCACCTGAGACACACAGCAGAATAGCCTTTGCCCAGGTCATGTTGCTGCACCCTCCCGGAGTACAACCAACAAAACAAATCTCCTGCGGCTATGATTTGGAACATCGACGCTACTATACTAACTCCTAAAAAGGATCTGCCACTGTTGGAAAATCCTCATTTCAACTCATTTCCATCCCAAAGCCCACTCTGCAATGAGCTGCTGAGGGCGCAGCAAAATGAGAGAAAAAAAATGCCTCAGCCATGGATTGCAATCGAAGGACTGGGTGCCCAATCATCATACCACCACCACCACCACCACCACCACCACCACCACCACCACCACCACCACCACCACCACCACCACCACCACCACCACCACCACAACCACCACACTACGACTACTACTACTACTACTACTGCCGCTACTACTAGTCATAATAAGAGCACTGGAAGTAATAAAGTTAGTAAAGCAAGCTCAGGAATATAAGCCTCGGCAATAGCACGAGCAAAAATATCGATACTAGAAACCATAAAGTGTTAAGATCTGGGCATAAAATGCGGGGTGTAGCGTCTTAAGTTAGGCGTTGTCAAAGGGACCCTTCTTCTGGCACGTGTAAAATGGGATGCCCTTAGGGGCCGCAAGGATATACGCTTACTTTTGAGCGAGCTGGACCTATTGCAAAACACTAGCATTGTCTGGAATGGCACTTGTCAGGGAGACTATTCATCGGGATGTTTCACGAGCCAGCTTTTGAGACAAATCTCGTGCTAGCAACCCTGTCAAACGGAACCCTGCTGCTTCACGGCTGCTATGATGAAGATTGGGGGTTCGCAATGCTTGCGACCAATTAGAAAGGTGTCAGGGACTCTGCAAGAATCATGTTGGTACTTGTTCAGGTTTCGAAAGCAGCAAAGGTTTTGCTTAGTCAACTGTTGGGTGACACATATTCTTGTTGAAGCTCAAGACTTCGCACCCTCATTTTCCAGTCGAGTAGATCCCGACCCGAAGGAGGCGCGACAACCGGGACCTAAGAACCCTGAAGTTGCCTTACACTCCCCTTACATGTAATTCCTTTGCAAATTCTCTCTTGGGGTCTGGTCCTATTTGGGGGCCTCTTGGAACATACCCGAAATAGGACTTGAACTTGGCCCCCTCACAGTGCGTCGCATCCTGAGGATCCCGCAAGCGCACAAAACAAAGACCTCGGCTTACTGCTGGTAAGTAAGGATTCTGGGGACTGTAATGAGGGTTTACGCCGAGACCGCAAAAGGGTTGAGTCTTGGGGTCTGAGGCCTGAACTCTGGGCTGAACTCTGGCTGTAACATGGCTCGAACTGTCGAACTGTGGGTATGGGCTGCTTGATTCATGCCCAGTTCTAAGTGTCTTACACCCCAAGTTCTAAGTGTCTTACACGAAAATTACTGCCGCTGCTTCTTCTCAACGTGTACCATCGCACATCCCCATTGTGAATACGATGTAAAAAGATAGATGCTCATATGTATATATATATAACATGCATCACACGAGGATGACCATGGTCTCCTTTAGGAGTTCTGTAGACCTCAACTTGCAGGAGCCTACAGACTTTAAAGGCAGGTGGCGTTTTCCCTGCTTTGGGGGCGTTACCGAAAGCTACAAGCAAGGTTATGAGCAAGATAAATGTGATCGTAATGACATGGCTCATTACTACCCACTACCCATGAACCTCCACCACCAAATACGAAGAGGACTTTGGCTCTTTATCGAGATTAGGGTACTTTTAAGAAAGAAAGTTCATACCTCAAGGGACATGCCTCACAAAGTCACGCCAATATTTCTTTGAGTGTCTGAAGCTGAGAACCGCAGCTGAGCATTTCCAGCTATTAGGAGTTCCTCTTCTGTATCTTTGTTATGGCCATTATAAGGCTTTGGGGCAAATACAGGGAACCCAGAGTTTTGCTGTGATACACAAACGTATGCGGAGGATATTCCCTTACATGCAAGACACTTTTCTTCCTCGAGCTTTTTACGCCCTCGGCCTTGAGCCGTAAACCCCCCTTGCTCCAGAAGCTCACTCACTCCAAGCTTCTGCCAAGGTGCCCGTTCTCTGCACCCTGGCCATTGCAGCGTATGTGCTCCGTCCTGTGCACTGTGGACGTCCCCAAAAGGATCCCCAACATCTGCTTACAACCACTCAGCAGTATTCAGATTGAACAAATGATCTAATGTCGTACTGCATAACTAAGTAAGTCTAATATAGCCTGGGGCGACATTCTACAGCATTATACGGTATTCATACATACGCAAGGTTTCTTGAGGAACAATATTTGTAGCTATGCAGGCTTCTACATTACGCCGGACGCAAGATACAAACTATAGGATCCTCGCATTCCAAACCCTTCTGCTAGGGGCTTTCCCTTCTCGTTGCTGGAAGCTTCTCAAACATCCTCTATCTTCGGGCATAAGACAAGCCATATGCGAATTCTGGAAGGTCTGACCTCGGCGGCATGTCGGCTATTCGAAGGTTCATGGCTACTTGTAACTAGGCTCTAATGGGTGTAGCTATGCACTTATAAGCACCCGTGAACCTTCAAGTATGTTTGCTTCTGCTGCTGCAGGCAAGGCTCTTTTGAGCATCGCGCTGCCCGCATGTCCACTCTGGCTTCTGATGATGCCTTGCAGGCATTGACAATCCAAGCCTTCTGTCTCAGTGGAAGTGGGTGCCCAGTGCGAATGCTTAGTCAAGGAATACACCATAAATCATTTCCTGGATCCTGTGCCATGTAGGCTACATTAGTGAATGGAAGCGTTCTCAGCACGCTGAAAGCTGCTATGGAAACTGGTGAAATGGGCTTGTCTGAGAAAATAGTTTAGGGTCTAGGGCTAAGTTCAGGGCATAAGAATATCAAAGTAAGAAAGGTATCGAGCTGCAAGGTTCAAACAACTACCCGGCTGTTTTTCAGGGTCTGCTTCAAACATCTCAAGAAGTAACAAGGAGGGTTAGCAAGCAACTGCATGTTTCGCATCGCGAATTTACAGTCTAGTGGTGCGCAGAGCCTTTACAGGACAAACCTGGTCAAGATGTCTGACAATTACACTACTGCATCGATCCGCGGCCTTTCAAAAGCAGAACTTTTGCTTGTGGTAGAATTATGTTCCCAAAGTAAGCCGCCGAAATTCGAATCGCTGCCGGGGCAGGTACACTGAGCACATGACTTCTTCTGTGCAAAGTGAGGGTATGAGGGCTAGGATCGCCCTTGGGGTCTTGGGGTTCCCCAACCTGAAAAGCTGGTAGCCGAGGATGACGTCTCGTTTGCCTGATTTCATACCATTTTGGCTTCAAATAGCCAATTCTTTTGGAGACGTGGGCTTTCCAGGAAGTGCCGCTGTTGCAACGATGCTAGCCCAGCTGGTTTCCATGTCCTCGTGCAATGTTGAAGAATTAAAAGAATCACAACCTGTTCTTTAAAAGTCCTGATGCAAGACCTAACGGCTGAAGTTGCCCCAATGCCTTTTTCTAAGTATTCCAGCCTCGACATTATCCTTTGTCCAGGCTGGGGCCGTGGCCAGTGGAGAATTTTCGTCTCTGGGTACTTCGCACTCATCGTCTTCTCCCAGCCGGCGATTGCAGCGACGTCGGAATGCATCCTCAATGGTGCTCATGCCGAATTCCTGTGATTCCAAGAATGCATTAACAGCCCTGCTTTCCTGTGTGGCTTGGGTTATCTGCTCACAGGTTCAGCTAAAGGTTTCATGAAACTTTAGGCGGCTGCCCAAAAAAAGTGAGGCACTGACAATCAACATATTCTAAATGCTTATTTGCCCGACATGTTGCCCTGAGTGCTGCACATAGTACGGATTTGATCGCGGTGCTTGCCTCAGTCGAACAGGCATTCTGAGTCTGCACATGTGGATTTCCGAGCACAGTGCCACCCATCCCTCCATTGCTCCACCCCTCCCCCCTGCTCAACCCCTCCACCCACCCCGCCGCTCTCCACCCTCGGCCCTTGTGATCTTGGGATATACGGGAAGCACAGGGATTTTGGAATTCCGTGGGGTCCGTACCAAAGATCCTATAAGAATAGTCTTGGAAAACCTCCTCATCAACGCTATCAGCCCCCACTGAAGAGTCGCACAGCTCTGCTGTACACACGAAGCTCGGCAAGGTCAGCTTTAGACTCAGAATGGACCTCTTCAACTTGGGCCTTGTCGAGACCTACAGCAAAGCTTTCAACTTCATACTAACTTCAGAACCTGCAGTCAAACCATATCACACATATCTTCTATGCAAACCATTTGGGGTGAGGTTGGGCGCGGTCGTTCTAATTTGCCAAACTACGACCAGGAGCCAGACTCTGGCGCTTTCTCAATGCTGGCGCAATTCGGGACGCTCAGGATGTAGAGGGATTACCAATGCATGAATGAGGGGGTCCACCTTGAAGATTGCAGTATTCCAATCTTTCCTGCAAGGCCCCCGGCCGTGGAGCAAGCGCTGGGCCACCTGTGGCTTGGGTCAGACAAGGCTTCGTGCTCCTGTATGGTCATGCTTTGTCGTAGAAGGGCGGGACGTTTATTTGTGGTCCCAATGGAGACACCAATAATACACACATCGATGATCGTAAGAGGCTCTATATACATGCAGCAAAACTTTTAGTCAAGCCTCTACCTTATACTACTGTAAGGTCCTGTAGAGATGCGGGACCAATCTTGGCAACCCGTTGGCCTCTGGTGGCATCCTTCAAGAGTTCACCTCTGTGCTATAGGGCAGCTTTCCGTGTCTTATGCAAACTTGGCTGGACGCCAGCCATACTAGTCAACGAAAAAGAAAGAACAATATGTGTATATATATATGTATGTATGTCTATATGTGTGTGTATGTATGTATGTATGTATGTTTGTATGTATGCATGTAGGTAGGTAGGTAGGTAGGTAAGTAGGTATGCATGTATATGTACAATTGTATACATATACAAGGTGCCAAACCACAGCTGACCCAAAGAACCGGCACTTCCAAGAGGATTTCCATCGGGCTAGCAGCCCCGTTGGTGGGCTAGACCCAAGGTTCCACGCCATGTCGCCTACACAAAGCTAAGCCAGGTGAACTCCACCTTACCGGGGTCGGCCGGGAATGCGGGAATGGAACATCGGCACCATTTTCGAGAAGTATATCTGTGGACTGCTGCAGGGATCCATTCGATATTCTTGACTTAGACCGAAGCCGGCCACGCCTTGCCAAGCCCTGAACCCGCTATAACACCCTAAATGGTACTGATCAATTTCCATTTTCTGCGTTTCCTCCACCATTCCAAATCAGACGCAAGCAAGCCAGCTTGTCCAGCCCCGCAAGTGCAAACAAACTTTGAGGCATTGACCTCGTTGATCCGCTCGTGGCCAGCTTCACCCCAAGCCTTTGCAGCTCTGATGGAGGGGCCTGAATGAAAAACTGAAGTGGGTTGCAGGGTATATGATGCCACAAACACACGAAGCCAATACAGGGATTATGTTACAATTCTCAGGCTTCTACATTGAGCATCCTGTTAACAACTACAAAGTCCCCAATTTACATGTCATCTTGCATTTCTTTCTTCCATGCTGACGGTATATTAGCCAAGCTGCTCATGTTCCCTTCGTTCACGGATGCAAGTTTCACAGTTTATCAAATCATATACTCTGGAACCTAGTGATAGTCCTTCGTAGTTTCCATATATCCTTACGCTCGCAAGGGTAGCTCGGCTTTGAGACCCCTTCCGTGATGTCTTGCCACCACTAATCTGAACAAAGTGCCCAGGCGTTTTTGTGGGGGTACCTTTAACCGTATAACCTGAGGCAGTTCTGCTGCCGGCAAGGCTGAGACGTGGACAGCGGCGAAGCCGCACTGCTGCAGCAAGGCTACCAGGCCTGCAATGTGTCACTTTCTCCATGTAATCTTTAAGGCGACCAAGCGCCTCCCCCCCCTTTTTGAGAACTGCGCGTATGCCTCAAGTGGAGGAGCTCAAGCGTCTAAGGCTTAAGGTAGTTGGCAAAGTTTTTTGCGGAGGAAGTTCTTGCAATCTTCATGTAGATTCGAACCTTGGCATCTGGAGCGGGAACCTTATTTCAGGGTGCGGAACTAAGCTACCTGACATACTTGCTTGCCCCCAACATTAAACACTAACCGCCCCCAAATATCAAACACAACCCCCCCCCCCCCCCAGCTCACTAGGTCTGAAGTAGGCAATGCTCCACGCGGGCGGGCGGGTGGTGCTTTTATGCATCCCTTTCCTCGAGAGGCATGTTTCCCTTATAGGGGTCTCACGCTCCAAACCCAAGGATGCCACACAAACATTGCAAGGACGCAAAGGCTAAGATGGCTAACACCATGAGCAACTCGATTCCTTCGGCGCCTTTCTGACGCGGCCCCGATAGGGGATTTGTAGCAAACGTAGTCTTTGCCTCTAGGTTTTGGCCCTTGAAGAAGCTCAGCTTTTGAATAGTACTCTGTGAACGCCGCTATGTCCTTGTAAGCGAAAACCTCGAGCGGCAGAGTCCTTGCTGACAACTCCAACTAGAGGCAAACTTGCCATGAAGTCCACATCGCTCGGCTAGCTAAGTAAGTTCAAGGCTGGGCATGTACTTTTCAAACGCTGGCATCATCTACAATATTAGGTATCGGAGACTGTAAGACGTAGGATATATCATCTGGTTGCAGCTTGGGCTTGCAAGTGTTGTGCAACCAGCTTGCACGTTTTCCTGACAACTTTAGTCCGCATTGGCAAATCTTAACTCCACACACCCATGCTGGATATGCGTGCAAAGGCTGCATCTAAAGGGTTTCAGGCCTCACACCCAAGTGTAAGAATCACGGGATTTGCTGTGCATCTTCGGGCTGCATTTGTTGCAGAAGACGCTCAATCCTCAACTTGCATACCCTGGTCAAACACTTTACAACACACTCCCCTCCCCCAGCATCAACGAATAAGGACTTGTTCGTTTTTCCAGCCTGAATTGCGCGTCAGAATGTCCAGGACTTAGATTCCAACCCTGGCTCCTTATTGCGATGCTGTGCAGTACTGTCTAAAGCTATTGTTTGATGTGCGGTGGTTTTTATGTTAACTGAGAATCCAAGAGCTATGTTCAAGCATGATACAGATCCCCATGTTCGGCCTAGGACGCCTGGAAGGCCCGACCAGGCTTTCTTCATGGCCTTTGTGGGGCAGAGATGCTGGTACTATCGATAAACCTTAACGGCTTAACGTTTGGGGATCTGGCTTCGCCGCGCATTGTCTAAAACAAAGATCAATCTAAGCTAGTTTCCTGGATGATTGGATGGATCACGTTTGTGCTGTTGCATGCCACCAACTCCCGATCTGCGGCGCGTGATCAGAGCTCCCTTTTGAACGCCCACAAAAACGCGAAAATATGTGCGAGTGTTTGTTTGCATACTAGGTGTTTGGCAAAACTGTGGTTTGGGGCGACCGTCAAGCTATGTTATGGGCTGGCTCAACAAGAAAGGTGGTTTGATCGCAGTAGGGGCGGGGGCAGGCAGGAGGAGTGAGGAATGGCGGAGTCGGAAGTACGAGCGAAACGAGCTCAACTCATAGCCTGTATTGATCTGAGTACCAGGCGCTCTGGCGTTGCTGGCGCTGGGTGCCCACAATTGTGGCAAGTACAATACTTTTCAACGCCAGAAGCTTCTAGGCTGTGCTGCTTTGGCTGCGGAAGTGTGCTGCAAATGGCCTGTTTGGCTTTCAGCGTATTGGCTGCGACAGGTTTCTGCCTTGCATGATGCGATCAACTTGCATGGCTGTGTTGGGCTGCTTAAAAAGGCTGGAACCATCATATGTAAGACAATGTGGAGCGATGACATTTCCAGGATAGCCTGGCTCATGTCAGCTGGCTTGCACATATCTGTGTTGTTGGCTGTAGGATGCTGCAGACTTTTAACACAGCGTGCTTACTGCTGTATGTATCGCTCATAAATATCTTGAATCACAGGCTGGAGGTAAGATTGCGTTTGCAGGTGGACTTCGGCATGCCTGCGAGCCCAGAATCACATCAACTATCCGCGCTATCCTTCCCCTTCATCTCCTGGCCTTGAATCGAGCCCCAGCAGCAAGGATACGGACTGATGTCCCACAGGGTATAGTCGTGAAGGGGTTTTAGTCTCCACCCCTTGTCCAGCGACAACAGTGGCCCTATGAGGGGCGTGACCGTTAGCACGCCACCCTGGCAGTTGTTCGGAGGCTGCAGGAAGAAGCAAGGAATCTCGTACGTTCGGGGCAGCAATACAAAAAAGCTGGAGGCCAAAAACTTCAACTGTGCAAGCACCAGTGCATAAAGACTTGCTACGCGTTCTGTTGGTTTTCACTCCTGTCTTGTTCGGGAGTGTATGAGGCTGGAGGATTCCTCTCGAAATTCACTTGTAACTTCATAACGTGAAATCAAAGGGTCTCATGTCATCTCTTGATCAACATTGATCTGCGAGAGAACAAGCGGGCGGGATTTAGGCTTGAGGCTTGTAAATTCGAAGCGCTGGGTGGGACTGCTAAAGAAATTTCCTTCAGAAGGTGAGTACCCTAATGTAAGGCCAACATGAGACTAGGATGTACATATCAGCCACTAGCCCGAACCCCAGGCCTCAAAACCTAAACCCATCATCGGCAAGATCAACTGAGCCTACAATTCAGGCTGTTACTGCGTCCTGCATAGAGATGTATGTACCGGACAGCCGCTAAGGCTTAGCCCTGGCTTTTGCCCCGAAAACACAACTTCAATTCCTGGCTTTAAATTCCATACTGCCCCAGCCACCGAAGTGATTGCACATGGAGTATCTTCAGGTTGCCGGGCGCTTACAGGAAGGGTCTGGTACTCGATTACCTTCCCCAAAGCATACCAGAGAAGAAGATTTGAAGAATATCCACAGTTGGAATCTTGTCTTATATTCCCTAGATGTTTCCATAAGTCTGCATCAAACGCAGGCTCTGGCCGAAGATCCCCGACAAATCTGAAACAACAAACACCATTTTGCTCCACCGGATATCGTCTCTGCGGCCGCTGACTTCGTGCGCGCCGCCAGGTGATTCAATAGCTCTCTTCGCCTCGAATAAACGTAGTTGGCCTGCGGCAGGAGGCGGCGGCGTGTTTAGTGTGAGAAGGAAAGGGCTTGCTTGTAATCATGTTTCCCTGGACTAAGTTGGAACGAGGCTGAACACACATACCGGCATTCTAACTGAGGCCTACATGCAATTTCATGGCAGTTTGGGGGCGGGTCTGGAAATGGCGCCCTGCCGTTTTCACGCGCGCATGGCTGCGTGACCCCAAGTGGGGTCGGCTAACAACTAAGGAGAAGGTCTCTCGTGAATGCATACTACGAAGCAAACTCAAGAAAATGCTCACTGTCGGAGGTTTGGGGAGGTACAGGGTTTGGGGAATGGCTTCCAAAGGAGCTCCCTTTAGGGCTTGGGGTCCAGGGGCCTCTTCAATTTAAGAATAGAAGGTTTCTAATTTTGTTGAAGGGACTAATGTTGGTAAGCAGTCAGCCTGCCACATTCTGGGGTGTAGGAGATTCGGAGCGGCATCCCCACACAACATGTAAATGTATCAGGCTTTGAATAGCATGATCATCAGTTGTCATGCTCTAGTCATACACCTGTAATCGTGAAGTCGTCCGGCTGTGGGCAGCTTAGCCTAAGCCATGCCAGAATTGCAGAGTGTTGTTGTCGTAGCAATACGTATACAGGTGCGAGTCCGGCTCTTGAGCTGATACCTTCAGTGTGCGCTCCAAAGCACCCGACCTCAGTTCAACAACAAAGGCCCAAGTCACCAGCCCTACTTATGCCTCATTCTGGGAACAGGCTAGGGTTGTCTTGGACTCTACGACAGGAACACAGAATCTAAACTCTTGAGCATCGCCAAAGGCTCTGACTTGGGCTCCTATGGGTAATTATAACCTACTCGTAGCTATACTTTCTTACAGCCGGCTATACTCATGTTAGGGTACTTACGGGGCCTGTAACTTGGTGATCAGTCACAGCTATAGTCGCCCTTAAATAGATAGAATATGGCGTTGGGTATATTATAATAAGATACCCACTTACGCCATAATCTATCTACTTCAGGGCGACTATAGGTTGTAACCCTTTGCAGGTAGATTTGAGCAACGTCTCTTTTCTTCGTCGGGCCCTCCGTCGTCCGCTTCGTGGCCGATTGCAAGCCACGCTTTTAAGCTTCAAGGGCGTCTACTTTAGAAGCCCATATAAGCAGAGTTATTGAGCAACAGAACAAGAACATCGAACATGAAATGGAAACTGGGACTATCTCGCGGTTCAGAAGGACTGTGTGTTGCAAAGGCCCGAACGAATACCGGGACTGTTTTCTTGTTATCCTTGCATGCCGTAGTGCAACGTTCAGCAGAATCCTATTCTAGTATCACTTGGGCCGCTACATCATACCTCGGTCTGGGTGATGCGCTTGGAAGCTGAGAACTTAGCAACTGGGCTATCGTCAGGGGGTTCTAGGGTTGAGTATGAGGGTTATTATTGGGTAAGCATGCTGTGAGGGAAGTTTACTTTGCGGATTTGCTTTGCCAATCCAGTATCAACTAGGGCGCAATACAGGGAGGACGATCTTGGGGTGTCAGGTGTACAAGGAGGTCCTTCTTGTGGGCCATAGGCATATTGTATGGCTAGATCTTCTGTATGTCCCCCCAAATTGGACCCCAATACATACACCCACACATATTCTTGAAAAAATCTTTTTGGACTCACCATCTCGTTGACAAAGAAAAAGACTTGATATCATGGAACTTTAACCGAACCAGCTTCGGCAAAACTGCCATCCATCTACTGTTCCCTGATAGACCTCATACACACACACACACATGTAGTGCAATAGGGCGCAAAGTTCTATCCAGTCTATTTCGGCCTCTAGACCCAATCCCAATAAACTCCGCCCCCTAAATTTGGACTCCATAACTACGATATGATGGGTCACGCATTGGTGGGTTGCGCACCAAAGTTCCTCATTAGAGTTCTGCTCTGGCCTGGCTCCTTTATTTAGAGGAAATCGAAGTAAGAGTGGTAATCTATCCTAGAAGTTTCCGGTTGTGTATAAATTTCATTCAACAAAACAGTTGCCTTGTTGAGCTCGTATTACGCAGCTGAGTTTTGTGGTCATTAATTAATACGATTTAGCACAAAACAGATAATTCAAAAACCAAGTTCAACAACGACCCAGAAAAGTTTAGAGAATAAACCCTAAACAGACTTCAGGAACCACTTGACAGCGCCTTGGTGCAGAGGTACCGTACAGGCCTTAAATGCTTAGACCAAGGATTTGGGGTACATTATTCTGCTACAGGTTTTTAGGATTCTAAGGGGATAAAATGGACAACAACTCTGGCCTCTATGTTGCCCGGACCCTGAACTCTGGCTTCTTCGTTAGGCCGTTAGGTTAGGTTGCAAAGAGAAGAGAATTCCTCAGGTCTGTTCACTGCGACAACGGCTCCGCGCTTCTCAGAAGGCTCCGTATCCCAGACCCCGGTTCTGCCCGCCGAAGAGGGCTGTGGCCGGATCTCCCACCGGCCTCCCAAAGCAAGGTTCTCTTTTCTTAGGACATCCCCAAAATGTAGGGTTCACACATTCGAGTACTTTAAGTTCCTGGGGCCTTGGAAAACAGGTTGCAACAGGGCTTGCAGAAGTATAGAATGCCAATAGCCCTGTATGGGATGGCTCCTGCCACTCAATTGACGACTTGCCGTTTTGGAACGTTCATGGCTTTGGGGCAGGAGGAGGGGTGTGTTGGGTTTCAGGCTTGCAGCTGAACTTCGGGGGTTGAAGCTCGCGCTGCGTGTTCAAGATTGTTTCGGGCAATTCCGTGCCGGTGGTTTGTTTGTGGTTTAGGTTTGGGCTTTCAGGCGGTGCAGACCCGAGGAAGTACATTAGTTTGCTGCGTGCTTTTTTGCGTGTAGCTGTAGATAGAGATAGTGGAATACGACTTCTGATGCACAGTGGGACAGAAACAGCCGCTAAGTGCTAAGGCGTTGTGAGCAATATAGGAGAACTGGGGCACGGAAGGTTGTAAACATAATGGCCCTTTTTGGATGCCCAAGTGCTAGGGGCCGTAAGAGAATAGGCACCCCGCAAATAAGGACCCACAAATTTGACAACCTACCATACCGAAGGCACCTAAGCTCAGCTGGGAAAGCAAATCATGAATACTGGGAAACTAGCGGTCGATGCAAGAAATCCTGACAAGCATGAGTTCTTCAATCAACAGTATCTCCCTGTAGTCCAGACGAATGTTGTGCCACAAGTTGGGCTCTGTATGTTGATGACAAACGCAGCCGCTTCTCCTTGAGTCTCTTGCCTTCCCGGCACTGCCAAAAACAGCTCGCTGACCACAAGCAGTTTGTTGAGCAATGACCCTCAAAGCTCCTGCTACCGTAGAAGGGCAAATGATTAGAAAAGGGCGTAGGGAAATATTTCGCTAATTTTATACAAGGATTCCCAGAAAAAATATGGAATGTTTTCATTCTCCTACATTGATTTCCAATGGCGCCCCCCATTGCCATGCGGCACCTGGAATTCCAGCCTACACCCGAAACCTCAGGCTGCAAGCCAAATACCAAGGCCCTCACTCGCGGGATTGTGTGGGCACCAGCAGCTTCGGCAAGTTCCCCTTCATGCTCACCTGTCAAGGTCACTCAGCTGCGTAAACGAAAACCCAGAAATGGGCAGTTGTGCCCAAACCACAATCTCTGCACATTAGGACTCCTGTGTAGGAATGGGTCTTTGGAGGATTTGTTTTTGGTTGTTTGGGCTCCACGCAGGCCAAGGTTGAGCCAAGCAAGGCATTCTTCTAAGCGCGCAGTAGAGATTCGAAATCGGCGGAGAGAATGGGTAGAAATGAATCTTTCTAGTTCCTGGTGAAGGAGCAGAGCCCTTGCGGCTCATCTTCAGGACAACTTCAGGAAGGGAACTCTAGAGGCCTTTCCTTTAAGAGCTCCCTGATTGTTTGGGGGGCCCTCGGCCTCTTTCATCATTACAATTTCAGTTGAATGTTTTCCATGGAAGTACCGGCCTCCTCTAAGCCCTCAACTTTGTTCTCATCTCTAAATGCTAGCAGTTACATAGACCCCAAAATATTTGAAGGTTAATTACTCAGCGAAATCTGGCCTTCATGTCCTCGCAGAGGGACCAGACCGTGAAGATGAAGTAGGCCTCAAAGGCTGCAAGCTGGCCTCGGCTGGCTAAGGCAGGGATCAGAGACTTGCAATCCCCCACATAGTGCTTTGGTTGGGGGATCTTCGAAAGGGTACTAAGGATATGCACGACAGCAGTCTTTTAAAAGGTCCCTTTTGGGGTTCCATGTAAGTTCCTGAGGGTTGAACAAAGATGGAACCTGAAATGAGGCCGTCGAAACAAGAGGGTAGCCCATAAAAAACAAAAAATGTCAGATTCCATGCTAGTTGAGGGAGAGTAGTGTTTTGGCCCTTGAGATGGGTTCCTCAAGCCATGCAGACTGAAGTTACAGAAACCTGGCTTCGAGATTCTGCGGCTCTGGACCAGGGCTCCAGCAAGAAACTGTAATCTTGGAATCAGTCAGGACCCCAAAAGATAATGAGGAACTATACAAGACTTACATGGGTGTGATTGCCGGTTGTGTGAGTGATCTGATGTTTAGATCCCCCCAGAATCTGGGAAGGAATGAACTTTGTTTGCTGGATGCCTCTTTTAAAGCATTCGCATCGCGGCAGACATGACAAGCCTGCTGTATAGCGCCTAAATAAAACAAGGTTCTGGGTATATTATACTATAGTCATATAAGGATTAGAACGGGATCATCTTACTAAGTGTCCAGGCTAGCTTGGGTGAGTCGAGGCTCGAACTGATTGGGCTTCACAAGTGTCAACTCTGGAGACTTGTCAAAATCATGGTCTCCTTTTTGGAGCTGTATGATACAGCTGGCCAACAAGGGACCACAATGTTGACAAGCCCCCAAACTCTTGAAATAGGCAAAAGATCACCTAAACAGACGGATCTGTACAGATATTAATTTCTGGGGCCGCCCTGTAGGACCCGGGTGTTTCTGCAATCTTTCTGGCACCTATTGCTGGCTTTGGCAATTTGAGCCCCTAATGTTTGAGTCCAGTTCTGCCAAGGCGTCGTGAGGCCTGTAAAGTTCCCTTCTTGCAAGATACTCTGCTCTGATCTGCCAGGAAAACCATGGATCATCGTACTTGTCTGCGGAATCTTGCAAAGGTGTCATCACTGCTCACCTCACTGCTCAATTCAATCAAGGGCAAGACCACAAAAAGTTGACCTAGATGTCAACATCATCATCTCCACTCCATCCCATGGCATCTCTAGACTCTAGATGATGATTTCAGAGAACGCGCCCAATACTCCTGAATAGGCACCTGTCCTGATCCAAATCACGGACCCTGTAGGAAATGCAGGGTAGATTCCTGAATTGAGGCGTGTTGGGCTCCCTTTGAGCTCCCTGGGTTACCTCTGGGTTGCCTGGGCAGCCTAGAAGCAGAAGAACACCGCAAAGAGGACGCGCATGAAACCGCAGGAAGCCGCTGCCCCCGTCACTTTGAGGCCTGGTCTGTGGCTTTCTGCAGGCCCATCAACCCGAGAAAACAAGCTAGAACATGCTTGTATATGTATATATGCACATACGTATGTACAAACAAAATGTACGCTGTATTCAGGCTGTATGATGTTGAAGATGTATAGGAGTTGTGAGCTGTTTGGCGGCTCTATGGGCTCATATTCCTGGTGTTGATGGAAAAACCTTGCACCACTCTAAGTTCCCTACTTCCCGAGTGGTGCTGGGCGGACTTGCCAGGTCTAATAGGGTTCATAGGATGCAGCATAGGGCATACAGGGAAAATGAAAAGGACTTGTTGATTCAACCTAGCATTCAAATGGTTCTTGGTTTGAGAGAAAGCTTCATGAGGGTGATGCAGGGCCTGCAGAAGGCTTGATGGTATTTCAGCAAGACTTGTAAGCCTTCATAAGATTCACGTGGGGAAGTTGCTGCTGCTAGGGAAAAATTTCGGATTTTGGAAATGAGAGGGCTGTAAAAATCCTGATCGGATTGGGTCGGGATGTTTGGCCAGATTTGGCAGGGAGAAAGGTAGGTCGTCCCGAACAACTGCCCAGCTCATTTTGGTTTCGCTTGGTTTGCTTCCGGTCGTTTTCATATCCCTCAGTGGTTCCGGGCTTTGGTGGGTATTTGATTTGGCGGTTGGTGGCTTCAAGAGATTGAAGGCAGGGGTGGAGTGTCAGGATTTACGTGAGGTTTCGGCAACTTCGGGGACGAATTTTGGGTGGTCCAAGGAAGGTCGGGGTTACCGGAAGGCCCCTGATATATTATCTAATATTGTCTAAAAAGAATGGGGCCAATAGGTTTTGGGGGATAATATGTAGTTATCTTACTGTGGTTTCTATATAGTTATACAAGGATTGTGAGGGAATAGTATTTCATTGGCAATCGTTCTCGGCTCAGCCACTCCTAGACGGTAGGAATGGACGCCAAGCCCAGACAAAATCAAACACAAACGACTCTAAGTTGAACTGCCTGCGATTTCTTTTGGGATAGGGATCCCGAGACTTCTGAAGAATTTCGAACTGTAATTGACCCTCCCCGAAAATACATGGAAGGCCAAAAGCAGCCCTAGGGACTCATCATCCCATATCTTGGAGCACCCGCGCAACAACCACAACTATGCGTGAACATACCCAGAAGATTACGAAATAGAGGCCATAGCATGGGATCTTCCTCTTTATAAGAGGAGTTTGGCAACCCCAAGCCCGGAAAATCAGGACCCTATGACTATCAGTTGACTCGTATGTGGCCACTAGGTGGGACACAAGTACAGTCATAACTAGGTCAGAATTTACCATGGACCTTCAAGTGGGTCCCCGTTAGGATCCATTATAGGGTGGCATGGTGTCCTTGTACATTACTACACAAGGAACGCTTCTTCTTACATTAATAGCGCTTAAGGAATTCGCGACCTCAATTACCTTCTAGATTGTGTTTTTGGGTCACCCAACCCACAAGGCCAAGAACCTATAGTAGGGTCCTGGGCTTATCATTCGGTTCTACATCAGTGGACCTCCAAGAACGGTTTTGGCCATTCTCCCCCTCCCCCCCCCGCGCCGAGCCTTGCGGCACCGCGGCGCAGGTCCCCTCCATCCACAAAGGAACGAGCCAGGAGCCCATTTCCTGAAGTGGACGGCTTTCGACCCAGCCCGATGGCCCAACGTCCCTTAAGAATTCTTTGAAGAATTAGTATATGGGAACTCGGTATGAGTCGTTGCGGGCGCAGGGATCTTTTTTTGGATCCTCCAATGTCGGGGAAGGAAATACCTCGAAATGATACCAGGAACCTTAATATGCTCTAAGTCTAAGGCCTTCTCCCCAATTAAGGGGCATTCTGCTAAAACCGATCATCTCCAACTCGGGGCCCCAATGGGAATTCCAAACGGCAAGTTGAAGTCGATGGTTGGGGGCTATTTAAGGGATTATACAATATAGGTTTAGGGTTTAGAGTTTAGACTCCTTAAAGGGGTTGTATAATCCCTTTTTGGGGTCGAGGGTTGGGAGGCTGGAGCTTCAGCTCCTGCAGCTTCATCGGTGCTGCGATCCAAACAGGAACAGTTTGCACCGCCCCGCTGGGTATCCTTGGCGCTTCCGCTTCTGAGTCCCCTGCGTCAAGAGGGCAGGATTTGCAGCTATGTAATCGCGAATTAAGAAGATGTTGGTAATCCCAATTGCCATACAGTAAGTAAGAGTCATATGATCGTACGGTCCTTGTTTTGGGGGGTTTCGTAATACAGCTAGAGTCCCCTTACCAAAGCACAAGGCTCCAAAGCCAAACGGGTGCTCAAGGTGTCTCTGCTGGATCCTCTTCGTGATACAATGAAAATCCGAGGTGTGTTTGCCTTCTTGGGCTGTTCCATGACGATTTTTTGCAAACGTATACAGCCGTGATCTGATCCGGTCGGGAAAACCAAGCTAGCTGCACGAACGCCTAACTTGGGCATATACCTTGACTTATGTACACATAGACTTCTCTGCGCGCATGTTTGCTCAAAGACGCGGGGGCCTGTTGCATAATCAGAAGATTTGGGTGACCCGGCCACTTAAAACGGACCCGGATATAAACAACATTCATAAGATAGCTATTATAGCTCCCTGTGAAAGGGTTGGTGCAACCAAATTCCTGCAATTAAACCTTGGCTTTTCTAGCACTGAGCCAAAGCACGACCACAAAGCTTGCCTCGGACTGGATTTCAATGAAGCTTTGAAACGAGACTTGGGGTTTTCTTGCAAAGTTGCTCAATTCGGTGGCTCAGGGCTTCCACAGGTCGACACAAGTGGTATACTGCATCTCTGGATAGGGGGGTGTCCTTTTGAAGAGCCCTTGAGGCAATTCTAGGATCCATGTAAGATCGGCATTTGGCGATTTCTTTCCTGAAAATGACACGAAGCACGTATGGGACTTCGGGCCTACATCCTGAACCGCAGAAGCCCTCAGTTTTCCTTACGCCTTCATGGCTCCACTTGCTGCTGGGGCACTGGTTTAATGAGGTCAAAATTTCAGTGCTCCCCCACCGTATGGTGTTTATGGAAGGCACTGACAGGTCCTTAGTCTTTCCACAGTTGAAGCTTCATTCGACTGCTAGAATGTGGCGGCTGTACCGACCTTGTGAGGCCTCCCAACTTCAAGGAAGTTTTCAGGTGGGGAGCTACCAGGCGGGTACCTCTACATACGGCAGGCGTAAAGCTTGTATAGAGAGACTTAGGAAGTACATAACGGCTGTATCAGGCTTATATGGGGAAACTGACCGCCTGAGATTTCATCAGACAACTTGCTGTACGGTCTGAGACTTAAAGGAATCTCAAGGAACAGCACTCCAGGACTGTCGCAGACGACTTGAAAGCAGCGTCCTTGAACATAGCGGTCTCTGTTTGTGGTTTTGAAAACCGTGGCCAAATGCAACTGAGCTGAAACCCCGCTTCGGATGTTGGCCGGGCTGCTACCATGAAGTAGAGGAAGGGCCGCAGGTACGTATCGCAGCGCGCGTACAATGCATAGAAGCCTGGTCCATGCAGGACAGTGTCGCAGTTCGAAGGGGTTCTGATGGGTAGGGACAACAAGAAAACACAGGGCCCAATACACCTTTGATAAAGGATTGATACTAGGATCGCTAATATGAGAAGGCATATTCCTCAAATGAAGGGGGTTTATGGTCTCCTGAGCAGCTCTGCTAGCTCGGGGCTTGCATGCAGGATCCTTTGCAGGATCCTTTGCCTTCTTGCTTCGTAGCGGTCCTAGCGTTCATGTTAGGTAACGCAGGAACCAGAACATCAGCACTGGCATTCTTATGCCTACCAGGCCCTCCAACTGAGTGCCCATGATGTAGAGGCCCGAAGAATACAAACCGTGCTATCCTCTTATGATCGTCTTGTAGCTTCAGGAGGGCACACCCCATGTTGTGATTGCGTTCTGGCCCCCACAGGATTCCTCTGGATCCGTCAGTTTCTGTTTTGATACTTTCGGATTTGCCTCCCAGGACAAGGCCACAATAGGCCAATGAAGTTCGCAGTATTCTGTCAGCAGCTCCGTCAAGTTGTACGCTCCCCCAGTCTAGTATCGTGTTGGGTTAGATTCCTCACTGAAGGGGTAGTGGGAAGTGGAGGAGCCGAAGAAAACTTCTACTGTCTGAATTTGGGTCTAGGTTTGGAACCATGGCATGGGCCCCAAATCTTAGGGTTCTTGTCGCCCTCCTACATGCCGTACAGAACTGTGCAAAGCCCAATGGGCCACACCTAGGACCCAGGACCGGAAACGAGGACCATAGACAAGAACCCGCCTGAGCAGATGAAAGGCAATCCCAAGAGTGCCACACACCTTGGACCGGGGTTTCCAGGGATTATAAGGGTTACATAGGGGATATAGAGGGATAATGGAAAAGAACATGGAAACTACTTTTTTGTTTTTTAATCATAGGGTATATGTATATATGTACATATCTATAAATACATATATATATATATAGATATAGAGTATATATACGGATAATGGAAAAGAAAACCCTGGACACAAAACACTGAATGGCAAACCCATTTTCTCTTCCATTCCTTCACTCCCAACTGCTTACTACATCCCCGGGACGAAAGCTTGGACACACGGAGGACTTCCTCGTAGCCTATAGTACCGCGGAGAAGCGGAGAGGGCACAAGTGTCA